>JZKD02S0147440.1:293762-313105 GCA_000966675.3 Picea glauca
GATGTAATGCATCTGGTTATGCTAATGTGAAATATTTTCAGGAATGAAATCTGGTCGTTTGCATAAAGTTTATAATATATGGAAAATTTCTGGAAATGTTTCTCCTGTAATTAAATTTCTAGGAAAAATTATCTATGTTTAAATGAATCTAAAACAGATTCTATCTACAGGTGTATGTTTATTCCTGTTATTAAATTTCTAGACGGAACCATCTATGTATGATTAGATTTTAACAAGTCTGTGTATAGATCACCTTTATATTTCCATATATATATAGATAGATAGATAGATAGATAGATAGATAGATAGATAGAATTACAGTTGATACTTTGCATAGGCTTTATTGATTAAACGAAAATTAAATGACTGTAACAAAAAAATCAATTATACAGAAATATGTTGACACAGTATACAGACAAACAATTATTCCAACCAGAAATCAACTATGATAATAAGGGAGTTACAGAATAGCAGGAACTATATGGAAATAATTGAATATACCTATACATTTTTCCTCTGAGAGAGCACTACCATAGATTATATAGCATCCTCACTTTACCATTGAAGAATTTCTTGGATAATTTCATCGTACTTACTACATAAAGTCAATTATGGAAGTACGTGGTTATACCGCAAATATTATTGCTACAATTTTAATACTTGGATATATAAATAGTGAAGAAATCAGTATGTATAGACTTACTACGTTTAAAAAAAAATTCCTTCCGGATCTAGTTCGGACCGTATAAAGTTCCGTTTGTATATATAAGTACAAAACAAAGGTGATCTATACATCATAACCTAATATGAATAATTATACATAGTCATAGTCCTCACCATTTATCGAAGTAGGCTGAGACAAGTTTGGAATATCAATATAAGCATATAGTATTGAAGATTCATATAGAGTAACATATCCATACATAGAATATCGATATATATATGTTCAGATCTATACAAAGGTCTGATATTCAGATTTTCTCCTTTTCGAGGAGTCTTTTTTTGTCCATATATAAATCCCCTAAAAGAAAACATAAGTTCCTTTCCTTACATTTCACGGTTGTAATTCAGACTAGAAATATAATAAACAATAAAATACAAATCGGAACACAGTGTGAAAGAGTAAAGGGTATAGGATTAAAACTAGAAAATCAATGAAATTTGTTTCCATAAGATCCAAGAAGAAAAATCAATATGGAATAACTGTCCTTAGAAATATGTTGATATCCTTTTCTAGAATTGTTCATTAAGAGACCAAATTGCTTGACAGAGGTCACTATTCGTATTGCCCTAAAATCGAATACTCAACATATAAAATTTAATCACATACGAATTCAGCCAGATATACATTAATAAGGTAATAATCCCTTATGGCCGTTGAAACTTAAAATACAGAGTTACAGGACCAAGCTATCCCTTGAATAGACTCTACTCTTCATGACGCCCAACCTTCCGGCTTAAAATTACATCAGAAAAAAGGAATAAAAACACCTAGGGTACTCTTTAAGTGTAACGAATTAAAACTCGAATACCTTTTGAGCTTTTGACTAGGAGTCTGCTCCCGAATCTATGCACGGTCGAAGTCCCTGCAAGGAATTTTTCAAGTTACATTAGTATTGTATAATAAAAGTAGAATGGACAGAACCTTTAATAGAATAATGAATGATAGGAAGACTTTAATGGAATGTGGTACTCAACTCACGGTGGGAGAACTGGAGTCTCTTCCTCTGTCGCATCTGGTCGTATAAACATCCCAGGTCGAGGAGAGGATGGTTCAGGGACTTCTGATGGGTACCCTCGTAAACACAAAGCCCCATCATTAGATCTCGGTTCCTAATCCATTAAAGAATAAGAATGATAGTTTCAATATTAAAGAAAATTAATGCTTCAACCAAGAAATATCTATAAGAACGCTTCGACTTTATAGACCTTCATACGAAACAAGCACGAATGTCTCCATGAGTAATGTAACTTTCTATAACTTTGACCCAAAAGAAAATCGAATACACAATGAAACTCTAGAACCTGTTAGGGACTTACGAAAGCATCTTAAGGGCTATAAAGTTTTGATTAGTACTCCAGACAAGAACTTAACGCGTGACACTACATGAGATATGAACGCCTAAGCTATACCCAAATGGAAATAAAACGCAGGCAACTTAAGAAGTAAGAGGCTCCGAACAGGTAATACACAATAATCATTCTAAAGAATTTACAGTCGGGGTATCCTGCTTTAAATTATAGAATTGGTACCTATACCTGGATGTTTACACTTGGGGTAGCAGAGGAAATTATGAGGGGAAGTCCAAACCTCGAACAATAATAATAATCCTCTCTCTCTCATAACTACATGTTTAAAAACCCAAAGCATAAGGAGTAGTCTTGTATACTGAAATTGCAAATTTCCCCATGACTAAAGGAGACTTTCCATAGAGCCAAATCTTTGAAGTAAAGACATTGTTTACAAAGAATCCATAAGAAATAACAAATATTGGAATGACCAAAATCCCTCTCGACTTTTCTTACTCATCATCAAACAACGATGAGAGTATCGTAACTTACCATGAAGATGGGTAGCTCCTGCATATATCACTAGGGGAAAACCTCCAGAGTGTCGACTACCATTGCAGAGGAGAAATGCGTAAGGAAGAAACAAAACCCTAAACTCTGGGCGGGAGAACCCCAATGGAGCAATAACCATTACTACACAGACTGATAGTAGGAGTACAAAAGAGCTATATGACCATATGACATAACAGAGGTGGCATAAGTGTATTGGAAACAAGGTGAGTGGTGGCCTTAGAATGAAAACTCGCAGGGCCTCCACTAATAGAATGGAAAGAGGGTTATTGAGTCTGAATGACAAAAAAACCCTCAGGCTTCTTGTCGAGTTAATGCACTATCACGACTCGCTCATTGTTCAGTTAAGATGATTTAGTTCATTAGCCCTTCAGTTGGACTACGGGGAGGGTCAGTTAGGATTAGAGTGAGTCGAAAGTTAAGTACCTTTAAATGCTTACAAGATGTGACCCTTAACCCTTGAGTTTCTCCTTTTATAAAAGTAAATTGTTTCGTATTCAGGTAAGGGACCATACATTGGGGTGAGGGTTAAATTGTTTATAGGACTAAAAGTCCTCTATATGCCATAAATGTATAGATATAATTGTATTGTGTCTATTAGTAATATGGAAGGTGATGCCAAAGTCAGTTATTAAATAGGAGAAGTAGGTTCATAGTAGTTCAATTGTTGTTAATAACTTCATTGTTTGAAGACTAGGAGAAGTAATGTTTCCCAAACATACTAATAATTTTTTTATTTTTTTTTGGGTAAATTGGGGTACATTACAACAAATATTTAAGTTGTCAGGGGTGTTGCAGAACGTTGTGTCATGTGAACATTTACGCAGTCACTCCTATTTACGCATCCCAGAATAAGTGTCAATACATTTCAAGAAATATGCATCCGCCAAAGATGCTATAAACTTTGGAATTCTCAATCACTACAAAGCTTGGCTATCAAAACTTTTCAATATGCTTATTACATATCAAAACTTGCGGATATATTCGGCTAGTAGAAAATGCTAATACAAACATTCGAACCAATGCTAGCATTAATCAACCTTGAAGCAAGATACAGGAAAAATATATGATTAAAACTGTAATGTACCTCAAATTTACCATAATTTTTTTTTTCTATGACATAATTCAACTTCATTTAAGCTTAGGATTTAAGAGAGGTAAGATTCAATTCGATCCAAATGATATTATTACACCAGTCTAGTTTACTTCGATCAGGAAATTGTCACAGTAATCAGTTATGTGCACTTAGTTATGCTTATTATTGCAAGTCTGGATCTTCATGACTGCTCGAATAGTAGGTGACTTGACTGTCTACTATGTGCGAGTGTAATGGCGAATATTATCATTTTACTGTAGAAAATTCACTTTAACTCTCTATTAATGTTTGTACTTAATTCCACCTATAATTAAGTATATACATATATCTTCTCCATATAATAATTTAGGTACTGGTCATGCCCCATACACAGTGACCTGTAATATGAATTGTTATTATTATACTCCTATCTCGGATGAATATCCTCCAACATTTTCTATCAGTCTATTCATTAAAGTATTTGAGTTGTTCCTATAACAATAATTCCTACTATGTTCCTACATTTTTGTGAAGAAACAGAGGTCAATCGAGATTTCAGGGATCACAAGTGCCGAACAAAACAAAGGACCTGTTGTTTGCTGAAATTTGAAATACAGAACGCCTATGGGCCAACATTTTGGGGTTTCGGGATTCAGGGTTTCGTGAGTACAAGAGTCAGACATCAACACACAACATTTCCCGAAATTGCGAAAATATGTCAAGCACTTCGGGGTTTCGGGGTTCGGGATTTTTTGAATACAAGTGCCCAAAAAAAAACATATACAAACCTCTGAAATATGAAAAAGGAAAGGTGGGTCCCGAACTTCAAGATTTCGGGGTTCGAAACTTCGTGAGTTCCGGTGTCCAAACATTGACATCAACAATTTTTCGAAATGTGAAAAAGGAAAAGGTGAGACCCACATTTCGGGATTTCGGGGTTCAGAACTTCGCGAGTTTCGGTGTCCAAACATCGACATCAATAAATTTCCGAAATGTGAAAAAAGGAAAAGGTGAGACCCGCATTTCAGGATTTCGGGGTTCGGGGTTTCACGGTTTTCATAACCAAACACTCAGCATACCACAATTCCCGAATTGCGAAAAAGAAAGGAACTAACAATTCGGGATTTTGGGGTTTGGTGTTTCACGGTTTTCATAACCAAACAACAACACACAACAACTCCCGAATTCCGAAAGGTGAAAGGATGTGGGACCAACACTTCAGTATTTTCAGGATTCGGGGTTTTGAGGTTTCAATGCCAAACATCCAATATAAACAAACTTTCGAAAACTGTGAAAAAGAGAAGGTGGGACCTGCATTTTGGGGTTTCGGGGTTCAGAACTTCATGAGTTCAGAATCCATACATCAATATACACGAACCTCCACAAGGTGAAAATAAAGGTGGACTAAGTTTTCCTGTTGAGAAAAAATTTAGGCAATAAATCAATTCAAAATGCAAAGGAAGAGAGTACTCTGCTTCTACTGTAACTATTCACACTATTTTCATCACTCCATGACCTTTATCCTTTGCGGGTACTCTTGATTTTCGTTTTCTAGGAGAACTCTTACTTTCGTTTTTGGGAGACTGAAGGTGTAGAAGGATATGATATACCTTTACCTCACAGAATTCTGAAAGCCTAAGGACTTAGGAATTTTACATGCACAGAAAGGCAGAAAGGATAAAATTTTCTGTATAAGGTAAATTCTATAATATTCACTTAGAGCCTCTTTTAATCAATGCATTAAACATCAATGGTACTATATCTATGCATCTATGTAAATACATGATTAAGAATATCATTCCATCAGAGATTGGTCATTAATAATGATGGTCCGAGGGATCTGAGTTTGGTTTCCTGGGGGTTTATCTACAGAGAGGATCTGCCTCATTGTCGTTAATATCCTCCTTTCCACACTTACTTATAGAAATATAATTACATATTTCCTTCACATATATCCCCATAACAAACAAAAATGGAAAACGTTGCAGTTCCAATTTAATCAATACAATGCATCAGAAAAATCATTCAGATAGAGAGTGAACATCATTCCAGTTCGGATTTAATAAGACGTCGAAATAAAAACATAGCCATTCATAATAAAGAGGGGTAGATCAACATATCTGAATCCAATCCATGGGAAGACAAAGGGAACAACCATGTTCCTCCCAACCGTAGAACAGGGCAGACAAAGTCATTTTCCTGGTTCACCCCCTAGCCTGACCATGAATCCATGAGGGTGAACTTGGAAACTCCTCCTCAGTAATATCCTTCAATATTAACAGTTATCCTCTTGCCTCACACTTACTCAACAATGCTCATAACAACAAGGAGATTTTGTTTCAACAAGCTCGTCTTGCCTCACACTCAATCTACAGTGTTCATAACAACAAGAGAACTTAGAAATCTTTTCCCAGCATACTTGGTAGCATCCTGCCTCCTCACATATGCTATTTATCAATTTTGCCAAGGTCTTTTTCCCTCCTTTGGGGATTTTCATAGATTTCTTAATCCCTAATTCTCAGGGGTTTCCAGTGTCCAAATCTCTGATTTTCCACTTGTAATAATCATCCCAGAGGAAGTCCCAACTTGTTCCCCACTCATGGAGTCATGGTTAGTTGATTTTAACATGGTTGTTCCATTTGTCCTCCTGCAATTAATATAACTGTTATGTTGTTATATAAGTGTCATAGTCAAATAGTTAGTTAAGTCAGATCAGATCTCTTCCCAAAAGTCACAATAATTAATTACAATTATTAAATTCGAAATTCAAAATTTCCATAATTGGCAAAAAATTCCCAGATTCGAATTTGCCAAAAACAGAAATTAATTTCTGGCACACAAAAATAATTTATTTTATTTTATTTTGGGGATGTCACATCCTTTCCCGCTTCAGTCGAACACTGTCCTCATTGTTCGTTCCTTTCCTGGAACAGGATTTGATGAGATTTCCACAAATCTCCCTCCAATTCCCAAGTGGCCTCCTCAAGACTAAAGTGTTTCCATTGCACCTTTACCTGAGCGACGACTCTATTCCAAAGTGCTATTTCTCTCCGGTCCAGAATGCGTAGGGGTTCCACCTGGAACTCACCTTCGGGTTCCACCTGCACCAAGTTCCAATCAATCATATGAGTAGGGTCATGAATATACTTTTTCAACAAAGAAACATGAAATACATTATGAATTCTTAGATTAGTTGGAAGTGCAAGCTGATATGTTACGGGTCTAATTCAAGCTAGTATCTTGAAGGGCCCACAAAACCTGGGTGCTAGCTTGGCATAGTTCCCCAACTTCAGTGAGCTTTTTCGGGCTTTGACCTTCAAATAAACATGGTCTCCCACTTGAAATTCCAAGTGTCTTCTTTTCTGATCCGCATAGCTCTTCTATCTGTCCTGTGCCTCTTTCAAGTTCTGTTGTACCTTCCTTACCATGTTCTTCATTTCTTGGAGCATCTCTGGTCCAACCATGAGTTTTTCAGTCGGGTTATCCCAGCTAATTGGAGTTGTACACTTTTTGTCGTACAGTATTTCAAAAGGGCTTAACTTAGCCGAAGTTTGGTACCCATTGTTATATGCAAATTCTACCAAGTGTAGGTAGTCTTCCCACTTGTTCGGTTTTGTTCTTACATACATGAGGAGCATATCCTCTATGATTTGGTTTGTCCTTTTGGTCTGTCCATCCGTTTGTGGATGATAACTCGTACTGAAATTCAAATTAGTATTTAGCCCTGTAAACAATTCCTTCCAAAAAGCAGATGTGAATTTTACATCTCTATCGGAAATCACCATTTTAGGACTACCATGTAGTCTAAAAATTTATTTCATGAACATTTCAACAATATTAATAGCTTTAAAAGTAGAATTTACAGGAATAAAGTGTGCGGAATTATTGAGTTTATCAATCACAACCATGATTGAATCATTTTGTTTCTGAGTTTTTGGCAAACCTGTTATAAAGTCCAGTGATATGGTCTCCCATTTCCATTCTGGTACTGGTAATGGCTGTAATAGGCCAGCTGGATGGTGGTGTTCGGCCTTAACCTACTGACAATCTTGACACCTAGCCAAGTACTCTGCTATTTCTCCCTTCATGTTAGGCGAGTAAAATAGTTTTCTGAGTCTTGTTATTGTCTTTTGGTAACCTGGATGGCTAGAATACGGTTTCTTATGCACTTCATCTAAAACAGTTAATTTTAACTCTGTTGAATCCAGTATGTATAGTCTATTTTTAAATCTTAAAAGTCCTTTCTTGTCGATACTTATATCTGGTTTATCTGGGTTTGCGATATTATTTTAAAATTCTACCATCATCTTAGTGTAATTTCCATCATTAACACATGTCATTCTTATTCTTTATTCCAGATCACTTTCTTTCTTGTTGATATTTATCTTAAATAACCCATGGATTCTACGGCTTAAATCATTTGCTACTTTATTTTCCTTACCCTTGATATGTCTGACCTCGAAGTCGAATTCGCTCAGGAAGTCTATCCACCTTGCTTATCTTGCATTAAGGTTTGGTTGGTTAAACAAATATTTCACCTTGCTATTATCCGTCGATAGTAAGAATTTTCTGCCCATTATATAGTGTTGCCACATTTTTAAGGCATGTATTACTACTGCCAATTCTAAGTCATGAGTGACATAATTTCACTCGTGTTCCTTTAATTTCTGGGACTTATAACAAATCACATGCCCTTCCTGAGTTAGAACACCACCTAGTCCCTCTTTACTTGCATCAACACATACTGTGAAGTCTTTATTTGGGTCTGCTACCTTCAATATGGGCGTCGATGTCAATAATTCTTTTAGCTTGTTAAAACTGTCTTGACACTTTTGCGGCCAGTTAAATTTGGTCCGTTTCTTTTGTAATGACGTGATAGGGTAGGCTATCTTGGAGAATCCTTCTATAAATCTATGATAATATACGGTGATTCCCATGAATGACCAGATATCTGCCACATCCTTAGGTACTGGCCATTCCATAATGGCTTTTATCTTTTCCGGGTCTACTGCAATACCTTCCGAGGAAATGACATGTCCTAAATATTGTATTTCTTTTTGATAAAAGTCACATTTGTCGAATTTTGCGTATAGTTTGTGTTTCCTTAGTGTTTACAGAACTATTCGTAAGTGTTCATCATGTTCCTCCTCCATTTTAGAATAGACCAGAATATCATCGATAAATACTACTACGAACTTGTCTAAGTACTGGCTGAAAATGTTGTTCATTAAGCACATAAATGTGGCTGGTGCATTAGTGAGTCCAAAAGGTATGACTACAAACTCATAGTGTCTGTATCTTGTTCGAAAATCTATTTTGTTTATGTCCCGGTCCTTTATCCTAACTTGATGATATCTGGATCGTAAATCCAATTTTGAGAAGATCTTGGCCCCACCAACTTGATCGAATAGATCATTTATCCTGGGTAAGGGGTATTTGTTCTAAATGGTCACTTTGTTTAGTTGTCTATAATCGATACATAGTATTAGAGTACTGTCTTTATTTTTCACAAAGAGGATTGGTGCTCCCCATGGCGAGACACTGGGTCTGATATACTCTTTATCCAACAATTCCTGTAATTGTATATTTAATTCTATCAGTTTTGGTAGACTCATTCGGTAGGGTGCTTTTGAGATCGGGGTTGATCCGAGTAGTAAGTCTATGTAGAAATCTATTTCTCTCCTAGGAGGCAATTCTAGTATCTCATCAACAAACATGTCTCTGAATTCACGTAGGACAACAAAGTCTTCTAACTTGGGCTTATCTTCTTTTTCTAATAGATTTGTTACTTAGATGGCATAAACTTGACATCCCTTTCTAATACATTTCTTGAATTGCATCGCTGAAACTTGTCTGACTGACACAGGTTTTGGTATGCCTTGGGCTGTTCTAACAGTGCCAAAATTATCTTTTTATAACAGTCTAGTACTGCTTTGTGTTGTTCCAACCAATCCATCCTGATAATCATATCATAAGATCCTAGTGGTAGGATGTTCAGATTGGTCCTTATCTTTTGACCATCTAAGCTGAACTCAAGATCAGAAATAAAGTTGACTACTTTTCTTTTAGTACCTGTAGCTAGTTGTACAAACCAAGATTTTGCATGCTTTTGTTTCTTAAGTTTATTCGATTCTACTACACTGGGAGTAATATAACTTAACGTAGCTCCAGGGTCAATTAAAATAGAAATTCGAGTGTCATGGATTTTACCTTCAATCTCTACCACCGAGGACTGGTGGTCAGCTTGTTGACCATCTATGGCTACATTTATTCAATGCAAACTTCTGCCCATGTCTCCCACTGTCGAGGCTTCCTGTAAATTGCGTACAATAGTTATGTTTGTTGTAATCAAACATGGACAGTTCCTCCTTAGATGAGGCTCTCCACACTCCCAACACTTTAATGGCTCACGGGAGTTGTCCCCAAACTTCTTCATTCCCAGGTTTACCGGTTTACCATTACCTTGCGTATTCAGATGATTGGAGTAAAAATCCTTCCTTGGGAAAATTTTTGCTGCATTCCGATAAGGAGCTGGCTGGTATCCCTTCTTCCGCTAGTTTATTCCATTTTGTTTCTTATCCTTCCAGGTCTTGGGAAACTCTACCCATTTTTTATACTAGTCATAGCACATTCATGCTTTCCTGAATACCTCACTCAAGGATTTGGGGTTGTCAAACTCAATTATGTCCCTGTAGGATTGTGGTAAACAACTTAAGAATCGCTGGATTTTTACCTTATCCTCCCGGATGTATGGTACGAACCTTAGTAGTTCTAGAAATTTATTTATAAGGTCCTCCATCGTCATTTATCTGAGTCGTAACTCATAAAATTCTTTCGTCTTCCTTTTATAATAGCTTTCAGAAAGGTATTGTTTCTTGAAATACTTCTTGAAGTCGAACCATTCCAACCGTTTCTCCTTTAGGCCCTTGGCCAATTTCAGGTCCTGCCACCAAATGTTGGCCTTCCCCTTCAGATTGTAGATGGCCATTCTCACCTTCATGTTAATGGAATAGTTGTAGATTTGGAAGTACTTTTTGATGTCCAACAACCATGCCTCGGCTTCTTCTCCTGTCCTGGATTCTCCATCAAAGGTAGTTGGTTTAATCTTTTTAAATTCTCCTTCAAGGTGGTCTGTTTGTTTTCTTTTTTTGTTTGGTATGGTTTTGTCTTCAGCTGAAGGTGTCCCTTCAGACGAATTGTCTCCTTTTTCTATTTTCGCACCAGAATTCTTGGAGGCCCTTTTGTTGACCTCTTCCTCAGGGTTATCATCTTTTGGGATTTTCTTGGTTACTATACTATGCAACATGACTTCATTTATCTCTTGTTGTTCCTGCTGTTCCTTCTTCAATTTTTCATTATCAGCCTTGAAAACCTGTAGTTCAACAATAAGGTTCCTCATTGTTTCCAACACCTCCGTGGGTGAGCTTCCATCACTATTCTATCTTGGATCTCCAGGAGGTCCTTGCTGCGGATTTTCTTCCATCATGATTTCTACACCTTCTTGAGATGCCATTATTCAACACAAAACATAAAATCTTTCTATCTGTAATCCACAAGATTTATTAGTTTTTTCATAAACCAAAATATATACTAAGCAATTAATGTGGCCCTGTTCAGGCCCAGTGTTGTAACTTTTGCTCTGATACCATATGTAATGTACCTCAAATTTACCATAAAAAAAAATTCTATGACATAATTCAACTTCGTTTAAGCTTAGGATTTAAGAGAGGTAATATTCAATTCGATCCAAATGATATTATTACACCAGTCTAGTTTACTTCGATCAGGAAATTGTCAGAGTAATCAGTTCTGCGCACTTAGTTACGCTTATTATTACAAGTATGGATCTTCATGACTGCTCGAACAATAGGTTACTTGACTGTATACTATGTGTGCGTGTAAAGGTGAATATTATCATTTTACTATAGAAAATTCGCTTTAACTCTCTATTAACATCTATACTTAATTCCACCTACAATTAAGTATATACCTATATCTTCTCCATATAATAATTTAGGTATTTGTCATGCCCCATACACAGTGACCTATAATATGAACTATTATTATTATACTCCTATCCCGGATGAAGATCCTCCAACATTTTCTATCAGTCTATTCATTAAAGTATTTGAGTTGTTCCTATAACAATAATTCCTACTATGTTCTTACATCTTTGTGAAGAAACATAGGTCAATCGAGATTTCAGGGATCACAAGTGTCGAACAAAACAAAGGACCCTGCTATTTTCCAAAATTCGAAATACAGAACGCCTGTGGGCCAACATTTTGGGGTTTTGGGATTCGGGGTTTCACGAGTACAAGAGTCGGACATCAACACACAATATTTCCCGAAATTGCGAAAAGATGTCGAGCACTTCGGGGTTTTGGGGTTCAGGATTTCGTGAATACAAGTACCCAAACAAAAACATACACAAACCTCCGAAATACGAAAAAGGAAAGGTGGGTCCTGAACTTCGGGATTTCAAGGTTCAGAACTTTGTGAGTTCCAGTGTGCAAACATCGACATAAACAAATTTCTGAAATGCGAAAAAGGAAAAGGTGAGACCCGCATTTTGGGATTTCGGGGTTCGGAACTTCGCGAGTTCCGGTGTCCAAACATCGACATCAATAAATTTTTGAAATGTGAAAAAAGGAAAAGGTGAGACCCATATTTCAGGATTTTGGGGTTCGGGGTTTCACGGTTTTCATAACCAAGCACTCAACATACCACAATTCCCGAATTGTGAAAAAGAAAGGAACTAACAATTCAGGATTTTGGGGTTCGGGGTTTCATGGTTTTCATAACCAAACAACAACACACAACAACTCCTGAATTCCTAAAGGTGAAAGGATGTGGGACCAACACTTCGGGATTTTTGGGATTCGGGGTTTCGGGGTTTCAATTCCAAACATCGAATATAAACAAACTTCCGAAAAATGCGAAAAAGAGAAGGTGGGACCCGCATTTCGGGGTTTCAGGATTCGGAACTTCGTGAGTTTAGAATCCATACATCAATATACACGAACCTCTGAAAGGCGAAAAGAAAGTTGGACTAAGTTTTCCTGTTGAGAAAAAATTAAGGTAATCAATCAATTAAAAATGCAAAGGAAGAGAGTACTTTTCTTCTACTGTAACTCTTCACACTATTTTCATCACTCCCTGACCTTTATCCTTTGCGGGTACTCTTGATTTTCATTTTCTGGGAGAACTCTTACTTTCATTTTTGGGAGACTGAAGGTGTAGAAGGATACGATATACCTTTACCTCACAGAATTCTGAAAGCCTAAGGACTTAGGAATTTTACACGCACAGAAGGGCAGAAAGGATAATTTTTTTTGTATAAGGTAAATTCTATAATATTCACTTAGAGCCTCTTTTAATCAATGCATTAAACGTCAACAGTACTAGATCTGTGCATCTATGTAAATACATGATTAAGAATATCATTCCATCACAGATTGGTCATTAATAATGATATTTCGAGGGATTTGAGTTTGGTTTTTTAGGGGTTTATCTACAGAGAGGATCTGCCTAATTGTCGTTAATCTCCTCCTTTCCACACTTCTTATAGAAATATAATTATAGATTTCCTTCACATATATCCCCATAACAAACAAAAATGGAAAACATTATAGTTCCAATTTAATCAATACAATGCATCAGAAAAATCATTCAGACAGAGAGTGGACATCATTCCAGTTCGGATTTAATAAGACATTGAAATAAAAGCATAGCCATTCATAATAGAGAGGGGTAGATCAACATATCTGAATCCAATCCACAGGAAGACAAAGGGAATAGCCACGTTCCTCCCAACCATAGAACAGGGCAGCCAAAGTCACTTGTCCGGTTCACCCCCTAGCCTGACCATGAATCCATGAGGGAGAACTTGGAAACTCCTCCTCAACAATGTCCTTCAATTCCAGCAGTTATCCTCTTGCCTCACACTTACTCAACAGTGCTCATAACAACAAGGTGATTCTGTTTCAGCAAGCTCCTCTTGCCTCACACTCAATCTGCAGTGTTCATAACAGCAAGAGAACTCAGAAATATTTTCCCGGCATACTTGGCAGTGTCTTGCCTCCTCACATATGCTATTTACCAATTTTGCCCAGGTCTTTTTCCCTCCTTTGGGGATTTTCGCATCTTTCTTAATCCTTGATTCTTAGGGGCTGCCAGTGGCCAAATCTCTGATTTTCCACTTGTAATAATCAGCCCAGAGGCAGTTCCAACTTGTTCCCCACTCATGGAGTCATGGTCAACTGATTTTAACATGGTTGTTCCATTTGTCCTCCTGCAATTAATATAATTGTTCTGTTGTTATACAAGTGTCATAGTCAAATAGTTAGTTAAGTCGGATCAGATCTCTGCCCAACAGTCACAATAATTAATTACAATTATTAAATTCGAAATTCGGAATTGCCATAAATGGCAAAAATTTTCTAGATTCGAATTTGCCAAAAACGAAAATAAATTTCCGGCACACAAAAATAAAAATTATATTTTTTTTTGGGGGGGGGGAATGTCACAAAAACATACTGACTACGAGAAAAACTTTGGATATGTTTCCATATAGTACATTGGGAATAGTGAAGCCGGCAATAAGAACTCCAATCTCTTATCCAATCATATCAATACATATATGTTACTTTTTATTATATAAAAATATATGCTTTTATTTCCATAGCTCAAACAATAGGTATTGTGCAAATATTTTGGCTCAAAAGACAAAATAATATGCAGTCAATGATTTATCGATTGCTATAGTCCCTCTACGCCTACGACAGGGACTAATAAGTTTGATATAATAAATTTGAAATTTTGGAAAAGTGTGAAAGCAATTTCAAGCTTTTTGAAGGTATTGGTAAGCTTCCCTCTATACAAGAATTATATTTGAATTCCCGTGTTAAGTTGAAAGAATTGTGCACCGGTTTTGAGCATTTGTCGTTGTTATAAGAATTGATCATGATCAATTGGGAAATCCTGGAGGGTGAATGGATGGATACGATTGTGAATAACAGATCTTGGAGGGCGAATGGATGGATACGATTGTGAATAACAGGTCATTGAAATCAATGAACTTACCAAATCTTGGAATCTAACAAAGTTGTGGACATACTAAGATTGGAAGAAGATGAATTGATATACTTTTGAACTTCTTAGAATTAAGAATTACTTTTGGAAATTTGAAATTTCCTTAACCTTGGATGGATAATAACTATAATTTAACTTATTCCTATGTTTTTTTTATGCATATTACCAAACTTATTCCTATGTTTTTTATGCATATTACCATTACATACGAGTAGTTTCCTTTGTTTTTTAATGAGCGGACATTCTCTCATTAGGTGTCCATGTTCGTGAAATCTTCTGCATCTGAAGGGGATTTTCTCATAGTCAATGGTTTGTATCCATTCATCATCCCTAAATTCCAGGCTTATGGCTTCTGGGAGTGCCCCTGACACATCCATCTCTATGCAGATTCTTGCATAGGATGTATATCGCCCTTTTAGGGTTGCTTCTGATGTCTTCACGTATTTTTCCAGTTTGTTCCCTATTGCTTCAAAGGTGGAAGGTAGCGAGTAATCTAATGGCAAGGAGTAAAGTTTCAGCGAGACAGGTACATTTTTGAAAGTTTCTTTCTTTGGAGATAATTTTTTCTTCCATGGTCGCATGTACAGTCCTGCTGAGGCGTGGAAGTATGGCCCCCCCTCAAAGACCTTATCCCTATCTTCCAGGTTCATGAATATTGTTGTAAAGAATCTTTTCAAGCCCAGGTGTAGTTCCACTTTTCCACTTGGCCTCCATTGATATTTAATCCAGTTATGAAACGTTCTTTCTGTGGGCCACAAACCCATAAACTTGCAGATTAGCGCATGTGTCTTCATCTGGTCCCTGTAGAGTTGCGGTTGCGGAACTTCCAGTATTACCTTGGGTATCATTGTTGTTTTTTGTTTACATGGGTTGCACCCTTCTGCCCCATTGGGGCTCGTCGTTTCTTGCGTAGCATTTTGAGTTTTTATGGCTTCTTCCCCCATGCCATCACTTTTCCCCTGGTTTCTTTCTTGACTTTTTTCCGTTTATAATCTTGAGGTGATGTCATTGGCGCCTTGAAAACTACACCTCGTGGGCCTTTCCCTATGTCTACTACTCCCTTCTTGTATGAGGGTGTTCCATCACCGCTCCCCTTGGTACTCATGCTATCCTCTACTGTGGTCGTGACAGCCAAACCCTAGATGGGAGTTGTTCCAAACCCTAACTCCTGCATTCTAAATATTTATAATTTATACATTAAAATAATTATATTACTATATTTTATTAATATATTAATACTTTTTTAATGTATTAATATTTTAGTAATGTATTTAATATTTTTATGGATGTATTTAATATATAATTAATATATTAATACTTTAACACTATATTAACATATTAATTAATTAATACACAACATTATTAATATATCAAATAACAAGTTGCATTCTATTAATATAAAATAAAACTTTAATTTATACATTTTTATTATATATTTACATTATATAATTCATGAATTAATACAATATATATTACATTAATAAATTATTATTGTATTTTACATTAAAGTAATCCTTAATTAATTAAATAATTATATATTAAATCCAAATTAATGATACTTATAGGCTTATATCAACCATTTTATAATCTTTATCTCATAAGATTAAGTTGTTTTATGAAGATATAAAAATACAATTATATCCATGTATTGAGGAGATAAAATTTATGGGTGACAAATTACATGGAGCGAACATCAGGAATACAGTCTGCCACATTAAATGCTTAAATGCTGCTATTAGAAAACCGATGCATGGACCAGAATGGAGTAATTTATTTATATAACAATTTTATCGACTTCACAATATTTAGAAGAGATGGAAATTATTATAACCAGCAGAGCAAAGCAAAACCAAAGATATTGAACATGGGAAAACAAAGAAGATACGGAGACCCGACCCGTGCATAGGGGGCCACCGGAAGCAGGGATGGAATTTGATTGCCCGTGGGTTCCATCCGCCCAGGTAATCGAGCCAAACGCATATCCCTTGCTTGCTGTTTTGCTGGCCGTAAATGTCACGTTGAATGTTATCTTATCAGAAGTCCCAGAGAAAGCAAGCTTGCTCGGCGACACTTTAACATGTAATCCATGCGGAGAATATATTTTTAGTTTGTAGACGGAATGAGAAGCGGATCCGATGTTTGTCAGCGTCCTCCTGATCGATCTGGTGGAATTCAGCCCGGAGATGGCGATTGTCGGATAGTTCATGTCGCTGATCAGCTCGTCCCTGGCATCCGAGGGGCAATTGAAGCCCTGTTTGCCCGACACGGAAGCTATCTGTGATGCAGTGAATCCCAAGTTGCAGAGGAACAACAGGTAGTCGTCCACGGTTGTGTTGTAAACGAGACCCGGATTTAGTGCTCTCGCAGGGTTCACTTCGCCCGCTCCCGTGTCGAAAGCGGAAACACCTACGTTGGTGCCGCCGACGTTGTTCGTGGAAATGGCTGCCAAGATAGAATATCATTGCAATTACAGAGCTTGTCAGTATTCCTGGCGTTCTGTGGAGTTCAGATTCACTATAATGTTTATTCAAATAAATATTCAGTTGAAGGACTATATATTCACGAGGGTCCATTCAAAGAAATATTTAATTATTTGTGTGAAAAACAAATTTCAACCCCTCTTTCTTACGGATCATCCCAGACAGATTCCAATGTCAAAGATTTATATCCGCATAGATGCATCTAATGTTAAATTGATATTAAAGTTGTCAATGTTGGAAGAATAGAAAAAAAGACTTTTGCGAGAGTCTTACCAGTGGTGATGAGGGCCGACCTGATGACAGCCGCGCTCCAAGTGGGATGAACAGATTTCAAGAGTGCAGCTGTCCCGCTCACGTGACTAGCAGATTTTACAGACACCAATGAGTAGTACGAAAGCTTTTCTCCAACCAGTTTAGCAACTTAGAAATCTTAGAAATCGAGAGAGCAGCCATTGCACAAGATTAACACACAATAATAGAATGTATTACACAGACAAATGGAGGTTACATATAGCATGCAGATCACTGACTCCTAGCAATCTAGATTCTAAGAAAGTGGATTGATTAGCTAAAAATAGTAAACCTAGAAACTTCATTGACTCCTAGCAATCTAGATCCTAAGAAAGTGGATCTGATTAGCTAAAAATAGTAAACCTAGAAACTCACAATTACAACAGCTAACTCACAGTTACAACAGCTGTAAGCATTATCTCTAACACCCTCTCTTAATGCTTATATTACAAATATTACAATCACAAATTACAAAACATAACAAAAAGGTTACAACACAAATTTTGTCATGTCTGCCTTGGTCCTCATATGCAGTTACACCCATCTCTGAACTTCATAGACACGCTCTTTCTCTCCCATCATCTTCGAGCTACCACTTCATACAACACAAATACAACCGCTTCCGATCATCTTTGAAGTATCTATAGGGTCAACGATTTTAAACTACCCCGAAGAATAGTCTCTATTTTTACACACACTCAACATCTTGGAGCACCGAAATACAACAAGAATCAAAAGTTTTTACAATATATATCTAACATACATAAATCACATCACAGTATATGTAACACTACAACAAATCTACCAAACCAACTCAAACACTTGCCGAACATAAAGTCCACCCATTGCAGCGGAATCAAAGTTTCGGCAGAGAGAAAATCGAACCCTGCTGTCAATGCCAAAGCAGATCTGGATCTCTTTTCTTCCACGCAGCTGTCACTAATCAACGAATGTACAGGCGTCTAGCCTCTCACAGTTTGATCAGCGAATATCTGGGTAGCGATACCCCCGTCAGTTATCCTACGCGGTGGTCCTTTATTCACAAGGAGAGTCTCCCGCAGCAAATTTAGAAATTCAAACCCTCTAACCTAATCTACTCCTACAACGGAATCAACTTATCACTCTTTTCTCATCTTCTAGCCCCTCTTGGGTCAGGGCGGTCCTTGCTCTGATACCAACTTGGAAATCGAGAGAGCAGCCATTGCACAAGATTAACACACAATAATAGAATGTATTACACAGACAAATGAAGGTTACATATATAACATGCAAATCACTGATTCCTAGCAATCTAGATCCTAAGAAAGTGGATCTGATTAGCTAAAAATAATAAACCTAAAAACTCACAGTTACAACAGCTAACTCACAATTACAACAACAGCTGTAAGCATTATCTCTAACATAGCAGGTATCCAAGCTGCGAGTATATTCACGCCCGGTGCGCTTATGTCCGGCTGCAGCGAACCACAATTATCATATAAACAGACGACGCTCATGTTCAAGGAAGGATTGAATTGACAGATTATTTTATTAGAAGTCCAACCTTGAGGATGTTTTCCGTGAATGTGCCGGGACCCCTCGACGAGAAATAGGCAACGACTGGGGCGGGCTTGTAATTCGAGACTGTCGCAGTTTTGAGAATTGTTGCTACAGGCGCTCTGATACATCTAGACAAAAGTTAAGAGCAAAATATAACGCAGAACCATTCAAAAACCCAAAAGGAAGAATATGGATTGCAAAGGATCCAGAGGGTACAGTACCGTTGAGACTTTATATAAGACAAAATCTTCGATCCATCTTTATTGCTAACTGCACTTGAGGGA
>JZKD02S0147440.1:325642-337420 GCA_000966675.3 Picea glauca
TATGAAAAGTCATTGTTGTAATAATCATCATCATCATCATCATCATCATCATCATCATCATCATCATCATCATCATCATCATCATCATCATCATCTATTTTTAAGCTCAATGCGATTTTGAGTGGTAAAATCTATGCGATTTTGACTGGTAAAATCTTTTGACTGGTAAAATCTATGGAGGTATACATACCCAACCCCCTCTCAATTTGAACTTTATTAATGTATTAGTGCCTTAATACTAGTATATTTATTTAAGTATTAAAGTATAATATATTATTTAAGTATTAATGCATTAAATTATTAATATTTTAATACTTTAATATATTATTATATTAATGTATTAAGACTTTAATAATGTATTAATATATATTAAATGTAATAATGTATTATCACTCTAATAATATATTATTAATGTATTACTTTATTAGTGTATTAATATTTTTTGCAATGTATTAATTATTATTGTATAAATATATTAATTAATTTATACATTATATTATTGATGTATGAAGTAATTAATACGTTACATTATACATTCATGCAAATTAATGTTATAATTTATACATTGTATTTTTGTAAGTGAGTGTGAGTACCTTTATTACTAAAAAAGGCTAAAATACAAAAAGAGGAACTCCGTGGTCTACCAAAAAGGAAACCAGCCAACCCAGAGGTTCCAGAGTTGCGTTCTCTGAGATAGTAGAGGGGTATGGCTGGACCACCACATTGGGAAACCGGTCCAGACCCACCATATCCAGTTTTTGACAAGCTAATCAAAACAGAAACATAAAAAACAAAACACAGAAATTGAGACTGACCCAGTAACATGCATTGATCATTGGCTACCCCGGTGCTAGTCTAGGATTATGAGATGCTTCATTCCATCTTTCGCCTTGTCCTTGCTCTCCTCCTTCTGGACCACCGTTCAGGTATTTCTGATCCAGGTTGGTGCTCCATTCCCATCAGCTGGTGTGATATCCATATGATGGACGTAGCACAAGTATAGGTGGAATTGGGCACCCATTCACTCCAGCTTCTCCTTCTGTTCCTCAACAAGCTATTTTGTACTAGCGTCCAGGTTGTTGAGGCGACTCAGGATTTCTTTTAGAATTTTTTTGTGTTCCTTGTTATCCTTCTGGATGGCAGCTTTCTTTTATGGTATAGGGTTTTTGTGGACTGCATGGTCCCTGTGTCCGTTATCCAGTTCGCTTCTTGGCTCAGTTCCTCCCTGGCTTTGCCTTTGCGCTTGGCAGTGATTTCCTTCTCCCACCTGGTGATGGTTGCTTTTCCTTTCGGTTCAACCAACGCTTGGAAGGTGCCCTTGGCGTCTCGGGTCATTTGCTCCATTATTGAAATCCTCCTATGGCTTGTCAGATTTTATTTCATCTGGGTGTTTCTTTTGATGTGTGTTTTCTTCATACGCACCATCTTGGCTAGCTTGTGGAGGTTATTTCCCTAAATTTTCCTCCTGTTCCTATTGACCCAGGGGTTCCTTCTTTCCCAGCCCTTGATTTTGTGGTGGCTCCTGATGTTGCACTTTTCCTCGCTGCATCTATTCCTGGTGCTTCACCTCTTATGGGAATTCTCCTATTGTGGACTTGTCCTAGAAATCATGGATTTCCATAGAGGTCATCATGCCCATCCTTTTTCACTGTCTCGATATGTGTGATCATAACAACCCATCTGTTATCCCTACACCAGCCCTTGCCCCTGCTCGATGTATAACCAACTATGCTATTCCCCGTACCTGTGCTTGGGAGAGGTGCAACCATACTTGTTTGTGGTAACATATTTTGTCCTACGTCACTCATGGCCTGCTGAGTCCCATTTGTACTTTCCCCTGCACTAACCCTGTACTTTTTCCTACTGATATGACCTATATGTTGTACCCCCATCTGTTGTGTGGTCTGATCATGCATTGTCACTTGTGGTCGGATGTTGGACAGGAAGATTGTTCGTGTCCGGATCCTTTGTGCCCGCCTGTTAGCCTTGCATCGCTCTCCTTGATGTGACCTTTTGTACTTAAGCTTCTGTCACGATCTTTTGTCGCTAGTTTTATGCAGTCTGTTCTGAAGTGACCATTTGGGATGTTGCTCTAGGTAGTGTCTATATTTCATCCTTCCTTGCTAACCCCTTCGTTAGCAATTTTGTCCGCCAGGCCATTCACTGACCTACGTACCCAACACAACTCCAATGTGTTCATCATTTGCAAATTCTCCTGGATTTTTTGTAGGGAGTGTGTCAAGGGCCAGTGTCTCTGAACTTTTCCCACTCTGGTGCCATTTTGGAGTCTCATCACCGTGTTGATTACCAGAGTGGAGTCACCTTTCACGATAGTGTTTGTCATCCTTTCACGGCTTAAAATCTCGAGGCTGATCTCGAGGGCTCCAAATTTCACTGTGTTGTTGGTTGTCATTCCCATACTCCTAGCATATAGCTGGATTATGTTGTTGCCACTATCCCCGATAACCCCTCCCATTCCTGTCATGCCTGGGTTTCCTTTTTCCACCTCGTTGAAATTCAACTTGAGGGACCCTTCTGGGGGGGGATTCTAGTTGTGCTCGCTTATTTGGACTTGCGGTGGTCATCCTATTTGTGTGAGGTTGCGCTCATATTTTAGGTGAAAATATTCTAGGACTCTAGAGTCCCGACCCGCGAGTTTCCCTTTTTCAGTTTGGCAGTTGTGGCTTTGCACCGTTTCTCTCATCATGGAGATTATTTTTTCTTTGATTTTCTCTTCCAGAAGGATTTCATTCTTGAAGATGCGTCGGTTCCTTTCTTTCCATATAATCCATATGATCATCCCCAGAATGAGAATCCAACATAGGTTCACCTCTTCATTTTTGCCGTAACTCTCATTCTAGTTGTTGATGGTTGCGCAGATGTTACCTCGGGTCCTATTGGACTGTCGAAAGATACCTGCTGCCCAGTTCTAGAGCTCTGCTGTGTAGTTACATTCATCGAGGAGATCATTTTTTATTTCTTCCTTATCTTGACAAAGGTGGCACTGTGATGGGCCTATGAAGCCCCTTTTTCTTAGGTTTTCCCAGGTTAGAATTTGGTTGTGAAGTACTAACCATTTGAATTTTTTTATTTTTGGCCACTGGGGGTTGTTCCAGAGCTTATCCCATTGTTGCACTGGGTCTTCTTAGTCTTGGTCCACGATGTAATGTCGGGCTTCCTTCAAGTTGAATTCCCCGCCATTTTTTCGAACCCATCTTAATTGGTCTTCTACTTCCGAGACTGCAATTTTTCTTTTCCCCAGTTCCTCCTCTACCTCTTTCGCGATTGTTGTGGTCCGGTCTGTAGTTTGGGAATTGATATTGTCCTAGATTCTCCATCTGTTACGATCTGTTTATTTCTTCCAATAGTGTTGGACTTTGGTTTTTCCATGCATGATCATGTCCTGTTGGAGTTCCTCCCTGTTTGGATTTTCCATTCTGGGTTCCAGTTGCTAGGCATCCTCCCAGAATCTGGTTGTTTTACCATTCCTCACTTCCCAAAAGTTGTGTGTTTGGACCCAGGTTTTGTTGCGCCAAGCAAGATTCTAGATGGTTGATCCCTCCTTGGTTCCCATGAAACAAATTCAGTCCTTGTCGTTTATGTCTGGGGCATACTTGGCCTTCTAGAGGTTTGCCCACCAGGTAGAATTTTCTTTAACCCATCGCCACCAGAGTTTCGCCCCATAGGCTTCATTGGTTACTTGTGGGTCTTGTAGCCTCAGTCCTCCTTTGCATTTTGGCTTGCAAACCTTCTCCCAGGCCACCAGGGTACATTTTTTCTTTTTTTGCTACTCCTCACCATAGGAATTCCCTTTGGATGGTCCTTATTTTTTGTAGTATTCCTTTGGGGGCGAAAAATACGAACATCATATAGGTTGGAATTTCTTGTACAACCGTCTTGGTCAGTATAAGTCTCCCCGCAAGGTTGAGGGATCTATACGTCCAGTTTTTTACCCTCTACTGTAGCTTGTTGAGGACTCCTTCCCATGTTTCCATTTTGTATGCTCTGTCCATCAGGGGGATGCCCAAGTATTTGGTTGGGAGTGTTTTGCACTAAAAAACAAAAATATTTTCCAGGTTTCTTTGGATTGCAGGGTTGGTGTTGAAAAAGAAGATCATATATTTGGAATGGTTGGTCTCCGCTCTCGAGGCTTCTCCAAAATCTTCTAATATTCTTTTAAAGGTTTTTTCTTCCTTGACCGTGGGTGTGCCATGGAGTAAGGTGTCATCCACGAACTGTTGGTGTGTGGAAGTAGAGGAGTTTTCGAAAGGTTTGAGGCATTTTGTTTCTCATGCTGTTGTTGCGCTTGCACTTTTTATGCTTCGACTGAGACCTTACATCATCAGGATGAAAAGGAAGAGGGATAGTGGGTCTCCTTGTGTGATGCCTATAGTAGGCCAGAAGGGTTTGGATGGGGCTCCATTCATTAGGAGCAAGTAACTTGTCATTGAGACTAGGCTGACAATCTAGCTGATCCAATGTTAGGTGAAACCAAAGGCTTCCAGAGTCTTGATCATGTAGTGCCAACTAATTTTGTGATAGGCTTTTGTTAGGTCAAGTTGCATTATCATCCCCCCTCTGCTCTAGATTTGATAGGTGTGGATTAGCTCATGGATATGGATGATGTTGTCCATGATTTGTCATCCTTCCACAAAGCCCACACATTCTTGTGAAATCAGTGTGGGTAGGAGGGATTTCAATCTATTGGCTATGACTTTGGAAATTATCTTGTAAACCACATTGCATAAAGCTATGGGTCTATATCGGTTGGGGGTCCTTGCTTCATTTTCCTTGGGGATTAGAGTAATCATTGTGTAATTTAACGCTTTTAGGATGGAGGTCGACTGTCTAGAGTCCTCCACCACCCTATAAACATCATGTTTGAACACTTCCCAATAGGCTTTGAATAATTCCACTGTGAAACCATTTGGACCAAGGGATTTCCCATTGGGCATCTTCTGGATCACTTGATCAATTTCCTCCTTAGCTATGGGTTTGTTTAGGTTGTTATTTTGTTCCTCGGTGACTAGACAGGGGATGTGCTTCGTTATCCTTTGGATGGCCTCCATTCGGTATTTTTTGCGTTCCTAGGCTATCCCATGGAAGTGACTTACCAGGGTATTTTCAATCTCCTTGTGGGATTCTCTCTCGATCCCATCCTGATCCTTAATTTTTAGGATTTTGTTGTGAGCTCTTCTGGCAATGGTTGTTCTGTGAAAAAACTTGGTGTTCCTCTCTCCTTCCTTTAGCCATGTGATTCAAGACTTTTGGCACCATATAATTTCTTCCTGCTGGCATCTTCCCTGCCATTCCTGGGTCATTTGGATCTCTTCCTTCTTTCAATCCTCTGTATAGCCCTCTACTATGCAAACTTCCTGGAGTCTTCTCATTCTGTCTTCAATGTTTTTCTTCTCTTGGTTTATGTTGCCAAAAATTTCCTTGTTCCATTCCCTGAGCTTATATTTGATGTACTTTAGTTTCTTATATAGTTTGAACATCCTTGTCCCTTGCTCCAGTTGTTCCTCCCGCCACCACTGGTTGATGTTCTCCTTGAAGGCGAGGTGTTCTATCTAGAATTTCTCAAATCTGAAGGGTCTATTCTTCGGGGAAGTTGGGAATTCTTCTTCCAGTTGGACTGGCCAGTGCTCAGAACCCCCCTAGGGAAGGATGTTGTAGTCTAAGGATAACCACTGCATAATGATGGATTCCGACACCAAGAATCTGTCTAGTCTTGTCACAACCTGATGTTGGTTTATCTGTTTATTGTTCCAAGTGAACTGTCCATTATTGGTTCCAATATCCACCATCTCCTTTGTGTCTATGAACATTGAGAATTCTTCTACATCTCTATCCAATCTCTCGGTGCCTCCTTTTTTCTCCGCAACTGATGTGATGATGTTAAAGTCCTCTGCCAGGATCAAGTGGAGGTTGTTGGAGCGGGCTTTTAGGTATTCAAGGTCTAGAAGCATTCTTCTCTTTTTCTGGGGCTCCATTTATTGGGAGAGAGTAACTTGTCATTGAGACTAGGCTGACAATCTAGCTGATCCAGTGTTGGGTGAAACCAAATGCTTCCAGATTCTTGACCATGTAGTCCCAACTAATTTTTTCATAGGATTTTTCTAGGTCAAGTTGCATTATCATCCCCCCTCTACTCTGAATTTTCAAGGAATGGATTAGTTCATGGGCATGGATGATGTTGTCCATGATTTTTCGTCCTTCGACAAAGCCCAACTGGTCTTGTGAAATCAATGTGGGTAGGAGGGGTTTCAATATATTGGATATTACTTTGGAAATTATCTTGTAAAACACATCGCATAAAGCTATGGGTCTATACCGATCGAGGGTCCTTGCTCCATTTTCTTTTGGGATTAGAGTAATCATTGTGTCATTTAATGCTTTTAGGATGGAGGTCGGCCATATAGAGTCCTCCACCACCCTATAAACATCATGTTTGGCCACTTCCCAACAAGCTTTGAAGAATTCCACTGTGAAACCATCTGGACCTGGGGATTTCCTATTGGGCATATTCTGGATCACTTGATCAATTTCCTCCTTATCTATGGGTTTGTTTAGGTTGTTATTTTGTTCCTCGGTGATTAGACGGGGGATGTGTTGTGTTATCCTTTGGATGGCCTCCGTTCGGTCTTTGTTGGGTTCGTGGGATATCCCATGGAAGTGACTTACCAGGGTATTTTCAATCTCCTTGTGGGATTCTCTCTTGATCCCATCCTGATCCTTAATTTTCATGATTTTGTTGTGGGATATTCTGGTAATGGTTGTTCTGTGAAAAAACTTGGTGTTCCTCTCTCCTTCTTTTAGCCATCTGATTTAGGATTTTTGGTACCATATAATTTATTCCTGCTGGCATCTTCCCTCCCATTCCTGGGTCATTTGGATCTCTTCCTTTTTTCGATCCTTTGTATAGCCCTCTGATATGCAAACTTCCTAGAGTCTTCTCATTCTCTCTTCAATATTTTTCTTCCCTTGGTTTATGTTGCCAAAAATTTCCTTTTTTGAGTCCCTAAGCTTATATTTGATATACTTTAGTTTCTTTTAGAGTTTGAACATCCTTGTCCCTTGATCCAGTTGTTACTCCCACCACCACTGGTTGATGTTCTCCTTGAAGGTGGGGTGTTCTATCCAAAATTTCTCAAATCTAAAGGGTCTATTCTTCAGGGAGGTTCGAAATTCTACTTCTAGTTGGACTGGCGAGTGATCAAAAACCATTCAGGGAATGATGTTGTAGTCTAAGGTTAACCCCTGCATAATGATGGATTCTGACACCAAGAATCTATCTAGTCTTGTCGCAACCTGATGTTGATTTATCCGTTTATTGTTCCAAGTGAACTGTCCATTATTGGTTCTTATGTCCACCATATCCATTGTGTCTATGAACGTTGATAATTCTTCTGAATCTCTATCCAATCTCCTGGTGCCTCATTTTTTATCCGCAAGTGATGTGATGATGTTGAAGTCCCCTGCCAAGATCGAGTGGAGGTTGTTGGAGCGGGCTTTTAGGTCTTCAAGGTCTAGAAGCATTCTTCTCTTTTCCTCTAACATCTGGGGTCCATACACATTGGTGCATAGAATCATCTCCGTATTACCAACGATTTGCATATTAACTGAAAGTGTGTGCCTGGTAGCCTCGGCTGCTATTAGGTTCATCACTTGTGAGTTCTACAAGGTGAGGATACCTTCTTCCAGCTGTTGTTCTTCGACAACCATCATCTTGCACTTGCTCCACTGCTTTTTGTCGATTGTTTCCATTCTCTCTACAGTGCATTTTGTCTCTTGAATGAAACAGAGGTCTGGTTATTCCTTCCTAAGTCTATTTCTAAGGACTCTCTACTTTCATGGGTTGTTTAGGCCTCTTATATTCCATGTTATAATATTCATTTAAACATGTGGGGGGGAGTTGGGAAAGAGATTTTTTATCTTACCTGAGTTTATCAGCAGAGCTCCTAGTTCCTGTAGGGCTACGCTACTTGATCTCCTTCCTTTTTTTTGTAACACCCTGTTTCCCCCAGTTAGTAAAAATAACTGGACTGGCCAAGAACTATGGCAAACTCATAAATGTGAATAACCTTATGAATTTTATTGCAGGACTGCTGAGACGGGATGTGCAGAAAAGAGACCATGATGGCGGTGGAAGGCACCTGAAAAGGTGGTGTTAACTTCCACCGAGAATTAATACCGTATTTGGACTCCACTGGCCCGCAGAACCAAAAGCGGCTCGCTGGCCCCGAATTAAATGCCTCATAGACTGATAGTTTGATGGCTCCTTAGGAATTAATGAGGGATGGGGAGGTGAACCACCCATCCATAGAGCCATCATGACTAGCCAGTGCGAGGGTAATCGTGCCACACACAACCTCGCAAGAGGATAAGGTGTGGGGTAGAAGCGATTGGGCAGGAGCAGACGCGAGGGGAGAACTCTGGAAATATGCAGAGTGAATGATAGTAGAGAGGAAGGATTGCAACCTTCGCTCCTGGTCACTGGAAAACAGAGATGTAGTCTCACAACATCGTGGTCTCAGCTCGGGGGTGGCTAGTGGTAAATACGCCGGGAGTCGCTAAGCCTACGGTTGGGTGGAAACGAGCACCCCTCTCATTAGTTGCTTGACCCCTGGTGTTATCTTTGATAAGTGTTTTGCCTCTGGCATATTGAAATATATATATATATATATATATATATATATATATATATATATATATATATATGCTTATTCTGATAATTATGCTCATAAGCTGTGAAATTGTGAAAGATTTCATTATAAGAATGACTGTATGGTGTTTTGATCAGTACTAGTAGTTGTATATTTATATGGAAAGACTACGTATGGTTTATGTCATGAATTTGTTATTTGTGTTCGTACTGTTCCAATTCAGACTTCACGCCTGGCTCTCGGGAGGACGACATCCTTAAATACCTCAGGTAGTACCCTGAGTAACTCTCCCCATAGAATTACCTTCCTTGAAAATCCCATCAAGAACCGGGAAGGCGGTTGTGAAGGCATAAGGCCTTAGTAACCCTGCATAAGGAGGAATGATCCTCTTGAAAACCGAGATGACAACATAAGGATGAAGTAACGAATCGACGGATGAGATCCCGTCGGAAGATCTGTGGTCACTCACGACCGTCAGATCGGAGGAAGGAGCTGGAAAGTTAAGTAACTTAACCTTATAGGTATTAATCGATGGATGAGATTTCGTCAGGGAATCTGCGGTCACCCACGACCGTTAGATTAGTAGGAGAAAGTAGGGCATTAAATGCCTTACCACTTGGTTTTCCGGTGTCTTCGTGGGTAGCAAAGAGTTTAGGACCGTAGATCCCCAAGGTTCATGAGAGTATCTGGACCGTGGATATTTCCCACGCCCAGGGAGTCGTGGAAGAATGCATGGGTAGGAACCATTATGAGCCGTCAGATCTCGATTGAAAAACCCGACAGCCGTTGGATCTGTCAGGAGTTACCCGAAGGTTAAGACTCCAGTGTATTAGGGGCGAAAACCCTGCGATGGATTTGAGCCATCCGATTGACGGAGGCCACGTGTCGTGAGATCTCCCATTTCGGGAAATCGGGAATCACGGAATTGGGATTCCTGTTGACAAGAGTTCGAGATTTTCCATGGTGAAAACCCCGGGACAGATCTGAGCCGTCCGATTGACGGAGGCCACGTGTCGTGAGATCTCCCATTTCGGGAAATTGGGAATCACGGAATCGGGATTCATGTTGACAAGAGTTCAGGATTTTCCATGGTGAAAACCCCGGGATGGATCTGAGCTGTCTGATTGACGGAGGCCATGTGTCGTGAGATCTCCCATTTTGGGAAATCGAGAATCACGGAATCGGGATTCCTGTTGACAAGAGTTCGAGATTTTCCATGGTGAAAACCCCAGGACGGATTTGAGCCGTCTGATTGACGGATCCCATGTGTCGTGAGATCTCCCATTCCGGGGAATCAGAAATCGCAAGATCGAGAGTCCTAGCGACAAGGGATCGAGATTTTCCTGGGTGGAAACCCTGGAGCAGTTGTGGACCATCCAATTTAAGGAGGTGACATGTTGAGAGACTACCCATTTCGGGAATCGAGGATTCAGGAGTTCCGCTGACAAAAAATCAGGTTCTTGCCTTGAAAAAATCCTGATCCATAATGTCGAGACAATAACATGTGGCTAAGTCCTGATGGACGGACAAGATTCCTTCGAGAAATCTCAGGGTCCGTAACGACTGTCCGATGTGAGGAAGAGATGCCAGTTTTATGCTGGGGCGTGAGTGCGCATTAGGGTAAGTAGCGAATAGATCTGGATGGCCAGAGTCCACCCACCCATATCTACGGCCGAGGATGCATTCCAGAGCCCCCTTGCCATTCTTCCTTTAAAAGGGGTGGGGGGGGTCCGGAACTGGACGCGCAACTCTCGAACGGTCGAGATTAATTCATCATGATCAACGACACTTAGGCGGATTCCGGACCCCCCTTGCCATTCTTACTTTAATGGGGGGGGGTCCAGAATAGTGTGGCGTGTGAAGTGGGGCCCCTCCTATCATGTCGACCACCGTGTCGTGTTTCCCTCTCTTCCACCTGTGTTCCACCTAACCGCACAACGGGGCCATTTCTCATTGGATGTTCTCTAGCCCTATTGGGATTTGTTCCTATTATCCATTTGCTAACCCCGTAGGGATTCGCCCCCATTGGCCAATCGCTAGCCCTGTCAGGATTCGACAGTTGCCAAGTCAAATGACTCGATGTCACTGTAGCGCCGAGGCGTGAAATATGAAAGAGGTACTGCGTTTATTCGGACTGTGATCGTGACCCACAACCACATGGGAGAGGGGAGAGAGAAAGGACCAGCTTACGTTGGTCCTCCATGGATGTTTAGGGCTTCTGATTCGACAGAAGACCAAAAAAGTCCGATTTAGGTAGTGGGTATGTGACAAAGTGGTATCAGAGCATGGTTACAACACTCGGCCTGATTGGGCTCATGAACGAGTTGTGCATAAGCTCCGTTCGAAGTACTCCTACGAAGAGCAACCCCTAACGTAAATCTCTTATCTAGGATTGAAAACTTGGAAATGAGAACCCGACTGTGTATGCATGTGAAAGAATTATAAATTATGCGCAGATTATAAAAATATATCTAACTCTTAACTAACAATCAACGTTTGTCTTTTCACCTAAGTGGACGATCAGTCGCAGAGAATGGTGACTCACCAAGAGATGGGAGAAGGCTCCCACAATAGAGATGAAGAGTCTGACGAAAGAAGAGCGATAGGAACCCCTCCAGACCTAGCCGAGATTGTGAGGAGTCTCATGGTTGAGTTGCAAAGCTGCAAGGCCGACAATGAAAGGATGATGAAAGAACAAGAAAAACAAAATGAAATTAATGCAGTGTTACTGAAGATCTTATCCGACCTACAACGAAAAATGCAACATGAACCCGAAGTGCAGAAACATGGTCGTATCAGTGGCCATACTGAGAGGAGAACCTCAAGAAAGGTCCACGCCAGAGGTAAAGGACCCGTGCCGGACGATTCCACCGAGAAGGAAGCTAGCGATTCAGAAGGCTCTTCCAGCAGCAGGACCAGTTCCTATTCTCGAAGAAAACAGAAGAAGCAAAAGACTTCCAAGAGTCATAAATTTGAGGAATTCAGAAAGGCAAAACATCCCTCCTTCAACGGTGAGATAAAGAAGGGAGAGGAAGTCGAGGCCTGGCTACTTGGACTGAAGAAATATTTCAGAGTCCATGATTTTTCAGAGAATTTGAAGGCCCGAGTGGCC
>JZKD02S0147440.1:339585-350413 GCA_000966675.3 Picea glauca
AAGAAATATGTACATGATGCTAATCATATAATTGACTGGTCTGTGATCCAGGTGGAACCGGAGGGAGAATTTCTACCAGAACCCCAATGCATACTGGATAGAAAGGAAACCCCTCTCCGGAACAGAACCATTGCACAAGTCAAGGTGTAGTGGAAACATTTTGGCCCATATGAGGCTACATGGGAAATGGAGGATGCCATGAGACAGGCATATCCTATTTTGTTTACTTTTGTACATGCAATTCATGTTAGTAGATAAGAACATCAAGGACGATGTTCCTTTTAAGGGGGAGGGAATTGTAACACCCTGTTTCCCCCAGTTAGTAAAAATAACTGGATTGGCCAAGAACTATGACAAACTCATAAATGTGAATAACCTTATGAATTTTATTGCAGGACTACTGAGAGGGGATGTGCAAAAAAGAGACCACGATGGCGGTGGAAGGCACCTGAAAAGGTGGTGTTAAATTCCACCGAGAATTAATACCATATTTGGACTCCACTGGCCTGGAGAACCAAAAGCAGCTTGTTGGCCCTGAATTAAATGCCTCGCAGACTGGTAGGTTGATGGCTCCTCATGAATTAATGAGGGATGGGGAGGTGAACCGCCCATCCATAGAGCCATCATGACTGGCCAGTGCGAGGGTAATCGCGCCACACACAACCTCACCAGAGGATAAGGTGTGGGGTAGAAGCGATTGGGCGGGAGTAGACGTGAGGGGAGAACTCTGGCAATATGCAGAGTGAGTGATAGCAGAGAGGAAGGATTGCAACCTTTGCTCCTGGTCACTGGAAAATAGAGACGCAGTCTCATAGCATCGTGGTCTCAGCTCAGGGGTGGCTAGTGGTAAATCCGCTGGGATTCGCTAAGCCTATGGTTGGGTGGAAACGAGCACCCCTCTCAGCAGTTGCTTGACCCCTGGTGTTATCTCTGATAAGTGTTTTTCCTATGGCATCTTGAAATATATATATATATATATATGCTTATTCTGATAATTGTTCTCATAAGCTGTGAAACTGTGAATGATTTCATTATAAGAATGACTATATGGTGTTTTGATCAGTACTAATAGTTGTATATTTATATGGAAAGACTACGTATGGTTTATGTCCTCATGAATTCATTATTTGTGTGCGTACTGTTCCAATTTAGACTTCACGCCTGGCTCTTGGGAGGACGACATCCTTATATACCTCAGGTAGTACCCTGAGTAACTCTCCCCATAGAATTACCTTCCTTGAAAAGCCCATCAATAACCGGGAAGGTGGTTGTGAAGGCGTAAGGCCTTAGTAACCTTGCATAAGGAGGAACGATCCTCTTGAAAACCGAGATGATAGCATAAGGATGAAGTAAGGAATCGACGGATGAGATCCCGTCGGGAGATCTGTGGTCACTCATGACCATCAGATCGGAGGAAGGAGCTGGAAAGTTAAGTACCTTAACCTTATAGGTATTAATCGATGGACGAGATTTCGTCAGGGAATCTGCGGTCACCCACGACCGTTAGATTAGTAGGAGAAAGTAGGGCATTAAATGCCTTACCACTTCGTTTTTCAGTGTCTTCGTGGGTAGCGAAGAGTTTAGGACCGTAGATCCCCAAGGTTCATGAGAGTATCTGGACCGTGGATCTTTCCCACGCCCAAGGAGTCATGGAAGAATGCATGGGTAGGAACCATTATGAGCCGTCAGATCTCGGCTGAAAAACCCGACAGTCGTTGGATTTGTCAGGAGTTACCCGAAGGTTAAGACTCCAGTGTATTAGGGGCGAAAACCCCGGGACAGATCTGAGCCATCCGATTGACGGAGGCCACGTGTCGTGAGATCTCCCATTTCGGGAAATCGCGAATCACGGAATTGGGATTCCTGTTGACAAGAGTTCAGGATTTTCCATGGTGAAAACCTCAGGACGGATTTGAGCCGTCCGATTGACGGAGGCCACGTGTCGTGAGATCTCCCATTTCGAGAAATTGGGAATAGCAGAATCGGGATTCCCGTTGACAAGAGTTCAAGATTTTCCATGGTGAAAACCCCGGGATGGATCTGAGTCGTCCGATTGACGGAGGCCACGCGCCGTGAGATCTCCCATTTTGGGGAATCAAAAATCACAAGATCAAGAGTCCTGGCGACAAGGGATCGGGATTTTCTTGGGTGGAAACCCCAGAGCAGTTGTGGACCGCCCGATTTAAGTAGGTGACGTGTTGAGAGACTACCCGTTTCAGGGATCGGGGATTCAGGAGTTCCATTGACAAAAACTTGGGTTCTTTCCTTGACAAATCTCGATCGATAATGTTGAGACAATAGCATGTGGGTAAGTCCCGATGGACGGACAAGATTCCTTCGGGAAATCTCAGGGTCCGTAACGACGGTCCGATGTGAGGAAGAGATGCCAGTTTTACGCTGGGGCGCGAGTGCGCATTAGGGTAAGTAGCGAAGAGATTTGGATGGCCAGAGTCCACCTGCCTAGATCTACGGCTGAGGATGCATTCCGGAGCCCCCTTGCCATTCTGCCTTTAAAAGGGGGGGGGTCCGGAATTGGACGCGCAAATCTCGAACGGTCGAGATTAATTCATCATGATCAACAACGCTTAGGAGGATTCCGGACCCCCCTTGCCATTCTGCCTTTAATGGGGGGGGGGGGTCCGGAATAGTGTGGCATGTGAAGTGGGGCCCCTCCTGTCATGTCAACCACCGTGTCGCGTTTCCCTCTCTGCCACCTATGTTCCATCTAACCGCACAACGGGGCCATTTCTCATTGGTTGTTCTCTGGCCCTGTTGGGATTTGTTCCTATTAGCCATTTGTTAGTGCTGTAGGGATTCTCCCCCATTGGCCGATCACTAGCCCTATCGGGATTCGGCGGTTGCCAAGTCAAACGACTCGACGTCACTGTAGAGTCGAGGCGCGAAATATGAAAGAGGTACTGCGTTTATTTGGACTGTGATCGTGACCCGCGACCACATGGGAGCGGGGAGAGAGAAAGGACCAACTTACGCTGGTCCTCCATGGATGTTTATGGCTTCTGATTCGACAGAAGACCAGAAAAATCCGATTTAGGTAGTGGGTATGTGATATTTTCCTTCTCATCTACTTGGGTGAGATTTGTGGTTGTCCCTCGCCTGCTTTGATTCCTAGGTGTCCTATCTCCCCATGTGTGTGCTCGAGCCCTCTGGATTTGGCTTCCTCCCTTAGGAGGAACATGTATTGGATGCAGTCTAGTTGCTCCACTTGTACATTGTATATGCCTTGCCTTTTCCATTTCTCCAGTATGCTCGGGAGATCTATCTCTTCCCCTTCTACAATGTCTCTGAGATTAATATCTTCTGTTCCTACCTCAATTGGATTCATTTACGCATCTTTGTCTGCCTCCTGCATGGGGGTGGTGGCATCTCTGGTTTCTCCATCCATAGGAGTTGCGCTACCCCCCTGTCCCATCTTCTTTCTTAGGCTATGAGTATTCTCATTTGTTGCTTGCTCCCTATCTTCTTTAGCTTTTTCCTTTTCCTTTCCTCCTTCTTCCACTTTGTTGGTCTTGTCCCATCCTTCTGTTCTATTCCTGGCCTCCGAATTACTCCCTATTGGGGTTTTACTTTGTTTCTTATTAGCTTTGTTTCTGTGGTTTGGTTTTATAAACCATCCTCATCCTGCTGTAGTTTGGTGTTTTCTGCTTCTTTCTTTTAATGAGAGGACATTCTCTGCTTAGGTGTCCATGTTCGTGACATCTTCTGCATCTGAAGGGGATCTACTCATAGTCAATGTTTTGTATCCATTCCTCATCCTTGAATTCTAGGCTTATGGCTTTTGGGAGTGCCCCTGACACATCCATCTCTATGCAGATTCTTGCATAGGATGTATATCGCCCTTTTAGGATTACTTTTGATGTCTTCACGTATTTTCCCAGTTTGTTCCCTATTGCTTCAAAGGTGGAAGGTAGCTAGTAATCTAACGAAAAGATGTAAAGTTTCATCCAGACAGGTACATTTTTGAAAGTTTCTTTCTTCGGGGAGAAGTTTTCCTTCCATGGTCGCATGTACAGTCCTGCTGAGGCATGGAAGTATGCCCCCCCCTCAAAGACCTTATCCCTATCTTCCAGGTTCATGAATACTGCTATAAAGAAGCCTTTCGAGCAAAGGTGTAGTTCCACTTCTCCGCTTGTCTTCCATTGATATTTAATCCAGTTGCACAACACTCTTTCTGTGGGCCACAAACTCATAAACTTGCAGATTAGTGCATGCGTCTTCATATGGTCCCTGTAGAGTTGCAGTTGCGGAACTTCCAGTATTACCTTAGGTATCATTGTTGTTTTTTGTTTACATGGGTTGTGCCCTTCTACCCCATTGGGGCTCGTCGTTTCTTGCGTAGCATTCTAAGTTTCTCTGGCTTCTTCCCCCATGCCATCGCTTTTCCCCTCGTTGCTTTCCTAACTCTTTTCCGGTTCTAATCCCGAGGTGCTTGTCATTGGTGCCTTGAAAAATACACCTCCCTTTGTCTACTATTACATGCTTGTATGAGGGGGCTCCATTACCGCTCCCCTTAGTACTCATGCTGTCCTCTATTGTGGTCGTGACTGCCAAACCCTAGATTGTAGTTGTTTCAAACCATAACTCCCTCATTCTAAATATTTATAGTTTATACATTAAAATCATTATATTACTATATTTTATTAATATATTAATATATTATTATTTTTTTAATGTATTAATATTTTAGTAATGTATTTAATATATAACTAGTATATTAATACTTTAACACTATTAATATATTAATTAATTAATACATAACATTATTAATATATCAAACAAATAACAAGTTATATTCTAGTAATATAAAATTTAATTTATACATTTTTATTAAATATTTACATTAATATACTATTATATTATATAATTCATGAATTAATACAATACATTATATATTACATTAATAAATTATTATTTTACATATTACATTAAAGTAATCATTAATTAATTAAATAATTATGTATTAAATCCAAATTAATGATACATATGGGCTTATATCAACCATTTTATAATCTCTATCTCATAAGATTAAGTTGTTTTATGAAGATATAAAAATACAATTATATCCATGTATTGTGGAGATAAAATTTATGGGAGACAAATTACATAGAGCGAACATCAGGAATACAGTCTGCCACATTAAATGCTGTTATCAGAAAACCGATGCATGGACCAGAATGGGGTAATTTATTTATATAACAATTTTATCGACTTCACAATATTTAGAGATGGAAATTATTATAACCAGCAGAGCAAAGCAAAACCAAAGAAATCGAACATGGGAAAACAAAGAAGATACGGAGACCCGTGCATAGGGGGCCACCGGGAGTAAAGTGGCCACTGATTCCATTAAAAACAACGTTCACTTGCTCACCCGTCACGCTATGTTAACGGCAAAAGGCGTCCGGACGTTGTGGGTTCAAAGTCAAAATCAACAGTTGACTTTTGTGAATGACAGTTGCATGCGCGATCTTGAACTATTGATCTTCGAAATGAAATTTACGCTTCTGATCGTCCAATAAAATCGAGTTTTTCTTGTCCCTTAAGGTCTGGATAAAGATAAGAGTCGAGTAGCTACAAGATGAAGAAATACAGACCTATTGCACTTGAAATCCTGTCCTCCAGCGCATGCTCCTTTCCACCGAGAAGGAACTGGACAAATCCCGCTATCGTTGAAGCTTGGTGACTCAGGCCAATCCCGCTATCGTTGAAGCTTGGTGACTCAGGCCAATCCCGCTATCGTTGAAGTTAGCTTTTTTCAACCAAGCAAAACACATTCTCCTCTTCCAAGAAAACATATTAATTACGGAAAAAAAAAACCATGAGAACAGTTCGTCCTGAACACACTGTATGCCCGTGAGCCCGGATCTAAATCTGATCATTTGATCGACCACATATATGGTAGGCCCGCTAATATATTAGACCTATTGATTTCACTAAAAATGAATTCAAAACTGGGAATAAACTAAAGAATATACACAACCTGTATCGATAATGCCAATTATGGAGTCCCCAGTAGTATTATAAGAAGGTGGAGCCAAGCCGGATTCAGATTGTAGGAAGTCCCAGGAACGCGTAGTGTGCAGCTGGAGCAGTGGATCAGGGAAAACTGATACGACCCCAGTTTTCTCTGATCGAAACAGTGAGAATCATCAAGTACATTATCACATTTTTAGATCAATTATCAATATTTTTAGATTTAATTAATTAAATCTTTTTAAATTATCAATATTTTGAGATTTGGTTAAATAAAGCTTTTTAAATTATCAATATTTTGAGATTTGATTAAATAAGGATTTTTCATTTCCTATTTTAAGAATTTTACCAAATCAAGAATTTTACTACTAGCTAATTATTTCTGCAACATGATCGAGAACGTGGAAATCAATATTCCCAAGATCAAATTCTTCTTGAAAGTGGATGCAGATGTAATGTTTGACAGTGGGCATGTTCTCATAAGGTCACACACAACCATGTTTGAAAGTGATTTTCCATAAACGATTATGGTTGGTCATGACCATAGTTGACCAAGATTACGGATGACATTCAGATAATGAAATTTGGAAGTGTTTCACATTATGACGAAATGATATTCGTGTAACATTGCGACAATGAAGCTATGTTGATGACATTGTGATAACGAGGCTATGTTCGTCAAATTGCGATGACAAGATATTTGCATCACAATATGATGACAGGATATTTGCATCACATTGCAATGACAGGGCTATGTTCATCACATTGCGACGACAGTATATTATTTGTCACATATTGACGATGATGGGGCTATTGGGACGAGGGGTTTAGGTTCATCACATTGAAATAACAGGTCATTTGAGTAAAAATTGGCAATGTGATGAACATAAATGTCGCATGTTCATCATATGTCGAATGGCTATGTGATGAAAATAATACATTAATTTTCAATGGCCATGCTTGACTATGGTTGCCAATGATCATGGCTAACTTTGGTAGACATTTGTTGCCTTTGGGAAGGAAAGGTTCACTATTGTTGACATGGCTAATTATGCTTGACCATAGGCATGGTTAACTTCCATAGACCTTCACCGTGGTTAACTTTCCTAGACCTTCACTATGGTTGACGCTCACTATGGATGAACTTCACTATGGTTGACTTTGGTTGACCATGACCATGGTTGACTGTGGTTGACTATGGTTGACAATGGTTAACCATGCTTGACATTTGTTATCCATAGGCAACCATGGCTGGCCATGACCATAGTTGACCAAGACTACAGATGACATTCAGATAGTGAAATTTGGAAATATTTGTCACATTATGATGACATGATATTCGCGTAACATTGTGACAATGAAGCTATGTTGATGAAATTGTGATGGTGAGGATATGTTCGTCATATCATGAAAATATGGTTATTTTTGTGACATTGCAAGGGAGGGGATAAGTTCGTCAGATTGCGATGACAAGATATTTGCATCACAATATGATGACAGGATATTTGCATCACATTGCAATGATGGGGCTACATTCATCACATTGCGACAACATTATATTGCTTGTCACATATTGACGATGACATGGATATTGCGATGAGGGGTTTATGTTAATCACATTACAATGACATGTCATTTAAGTAAAAAGTGGCAATGTGATGAATGTAAATGTCGTATGTTCATCATATGTCAAATGGATATGTGATGAAAATAAATGTCGTATGTTCATCACATAGTGATAAGATGATATTTATTTCGTCGATGGGGCGATGTTCATCATAGAGTGATGACAGGACATTGTTTTTCACATTATGACGACATGATATTTGTGTCATAGACAATGAGGATATGTTCATCACATTAGGATGACGAGGTTATGCTCATGACATTGCAAGAATATGGTTATTTTCATCACATTGTGATGATGAGGTTTTGTTCGTCACATTTCGACAATATGGTTATGGCGAGTCATGTTCGTCACATTACGACAATATGGTTATGACGACATGATCTAGGAGAAACATTGCGACGATGAAGCTATGTTGATGAATTTTTGATGGCGAGGCCATGTTCTTCATATCGTGACAATATGGTTATTTTTGTGACATTGCAAGGGAGGGGGTAAGTTCGTTAGATTATGACGACAAGATATTTGCATCACAATACAATGACAGGATATTTGCATCACAATATGATGACATGATATTTGCATCACATTGCAATGATGGGGCTACGTTCATCACATTTCGTCGACAATATATTGTTTGTCGCATATTGAGGATGACGGGGATATTGTGACGGGGGGTTTATGTTCATCACATTACAATAACATGTCATTTAAGTAAAAAATGGCAATGTGATGAACATAAGTGGCATATGTTCATCATATGTTGAATGGATATGTGATGAAAATAAATGTCGTATGTTCATCACATATTGATGACATGATATTTATTTCGACGATGGGGCAATCTTCATCACAAAGTGATGATAGGACATTATTTTTCACATTATGACGACAGGCTATTTGTGTCACAGATGGTGAGGATATGTTCATCACATTAGGACGACGAGGTTGTAATCATCACATTGCAACAATATGGCTATTTTCATCACATTGTGATAACAATGTTATGTTCATCACATTCTGACAATATGGTTATGGCCAGTCATGTTCGTCACATTGCGACAATATGGTTATGACAAGACATGCTCGTCACATTGCGAAAATATTGTTATGGCCACTCATATTCATCACATCCCGACAATATCGTTGTGTTCCTCGCATTGTGACAATATGGTGATGGTTAACCATGTTCAACCATTGTCAACCATGCTCAACCTTAGTCAACCATGGTCATGGTCAATCAACTTCAACGATAGTTATGTTTGTCACAATGTGAAAAAATGGTTATGTTCGTCACATCGTATGTTAAGCGTATATGGTTATGTTCGTCACATTGCGATGACAGGCCTATGTTCTTCACATTGGGAGGGTAGGATATTTGCGTCACATTATGATGATTGGATATTTGCATCACATGGCTGGCCATGACCATAGTTAACCAAGACTACGGATGACATTCAGATAGTGAAATTTGGAAGTGTTTGTCACATTATGACGATATGATATTCGTGTAACATTGCGACGATGAAGCTATGTTGATGAAACTGTGATGACGAGGCTGTGTTTGTCATATCATGGAAACATGGTTATTTTTGTGACATTGCAAGGGAGGGTATAAGTTCATCATATTGCGACAACAAGATATTTGCATCACAATATGATGACAGGATATTTGCATCACATTGCAATGATGGGGCTACGTTCATCACATTGCGACGACATTATATTGTTTTTCACATATTGACGATGACAAGGATATTGCGACAAGGGGTTTATGTTAATCACATTACAATGACATGTCATTTAAGTAAAAAGTGGCAATGTGACGAACGTAAATGTCGTATGTTCATCATATGTCGAATGGACATGCGATCAAAATAAATTTCGTATTGTCATTACATATTGATGACATGATATTTATTTCGACAATGGGGCAATGTTCATCACAGAGTGATGACAAGACATTGTTTTTCACATTATGACGACAGGCTGTTTGTGTCACAGACGATGAGGGTATGTTCATCACATTTGGAAGACGAGGTTGTGTTCATCACATTGCAAGAATATGGTTATTTTCATCACATTGTGATGACCAGGTTATGTTTGTCACATTGCGACAATATGGTTATGGCCAGTCATGTTCATCACATTGCGACAATATGGTTATATTCATCAAATTGCAACAATATGGTTATGACAAGACATGCTCGTCACATTGTGAAAATATTATTATGGACACTCATGTTCATCACATCCCGACAATATCGTTGTGTTTTTCACATTGTGACAATATGGTTATGGCCAAGCATGTTCAACCATTTTCAACCATTGTCAACCATGGTCATGGTCAATCAAGGTCAACGATAGTTATGTTTGTCAGTTATGTTCGTCACATTGCGACAATATGGTCATGTTCGTCACATTGCGATGACAGGCCTATGTTCGTCACATTGGGAGGGTAGGATATTTGCATCACATTAGGATGACTAGATATTTGCATCACATTGCAAAGAGAGGGATATGTTCATAACATTGTGATGATAGGATAATGTTTGTCACATATTGACGATGGTAGGGATAGTGCGATGATGGGGCTATGTTCATCACATTACGATGACAAGAGATTGTTTTCCACCTTATGATGACACAATATTTGCATAACATTGCGACGAGGAGGTTATTTTCATCATTTTGTGATGACAAGGCTATGTTTGACTTATCTTAAGTGAAGTTTATGCAACCAATTTCAAGTTTATTATATTTTCTTTTAATATAATAAAATTTGAAATTTACTAAATTATATCAACATTTTCAAATCCAATTGTATAAAAAWGTATGTAGTAATATATATGTTATAGATATATTTAACTTGAAATCATGTCAAACATTTTTAATATCTAATTAAATGTATGTAGTAATTGACTTATCCTAAATGAAGTTTATGCACCAAATTTAAATTTTATTATATTTTCTTCTAATATAATAAAATTTGATATTTAATAATTTTATAAAACATAGATTTAAATATATAATATTTTTTTTGGTTCTTAGAAGGAGATTAAAGAAGAATACACGAAACATTAAATTTCTTATACTATCTGGAGCTTATGCCCACATCAATTTAAAAAAGAGCATTCATTATCAATAAAAAAAACCCTCATTATCAAAGAGATTTTTTTTTTATAAAAATATGAAATGTTTAAAATATTT
>JZKD02S0147441.1:0-10187 GCA_000966675.3 Picea glauca
GAGTGGAACCTAATATATAGATAGATAGATATATAGATATATAGATATATATAAACAAAAACAAGGGTACGAGGTCACAATCTTTGAGCATTTACCTGATTGGTCCCAATGTACCCCTTTTGGGAGCACCATGTCAGTACTGCCCCTAAAATCTATTCATGCATAAAATAAATATTCGATCATGAGGATTTGTTTCTTCCACCATGCAAAGAAATCCTTGATGAATGAGAAAAAAGTCGGGTTGACTCCTAGTCAGGATGAAAAGCTTGTCCACTTCTCCATCCTTGGCTTGGTAATGAGGTAGGTAACCATACTAACTTGGGGCTATAATAATGGTACCCTCTCTAGCAAAATGACACTAATAATGAACCATATCCGAACTATTTTTGTTTGCATGTCTTGCAATGAATAATATAATCCTTCAAATTGGACCGAACACCTCCACACTAGTTGAAGAGCCTTGGTTCCATACACTCCACCACATATGCCATCTGAGATTTGGTTATGAAGTGGGCAGTTTTTCTTCCTGCCAATTTGACAATTGTGAATGCAATGGTGAGCATTGGACAGTCTTTGATCTCTTTGATAGATATTTTATTGCATGTTATGCAAAGAAATCCTTGCTGAATGAGAAAAAAGTTGGGTTGACTCCTAGTCAGGATGAAAAGCTTGTCCACTTCTCCATCCTTGGCTTGGTAATGAGGTAGGTAACCATACTAACTTGGGGCTATAATAATCGTACCCTCTCTAGAAAAATGAGACTAATAATGAACCATATCCGAACTATTTGTGTTTGCATGTCTTGCAATGAATAATATAATCCTTCAAATTGGACCGAACACCTCCACACTAGTTGAAGAGCCTTGGTTCCATACACTTCACCGCATATGCCATCTGAGATTTGGTTATGAAGTGGGAAATTTTTCTTTTCGCCAATTTGACAATTGTGAATGCAATGGTGAGCATTGGACAGTCTTTGATCTCTTTGATAGATAGTTTATTGCATGTTATATGAGCTCCTCGCTTGTATTAATTGGTAATATAACCATCTATTTTCAACTCAGTGCTCCTGGATCTAGACAAGGTGATGGGCACAACCCGTTTTGAGAGTCATGTTAGAAAAAAAATTCCTCTAACTCGATCTCCAAGACATGAGGACCCACCCATTGAGGGGTCCAATATCTCTTTAACTCAACAGTAGGAACCAAACCGGACTTAGAGGCCCAATTAGACTCTTCAACATTTTATGGGTGGAATGGTTCTCTGGATCTTTCGATCTAACCAATTTATCGATGGGATTTACTTAGTGATTGAAAAGATATCTTTATGTGAAATATCCTCCTTCAGATTTAGCATTTCTCTTTTTGTCTTTTCTTTTATTAGATGAGTCTGCTAAAGTAAGTTGTTACGGTATAAACCAACTGATAGAGGGGATTATTAACTACTAAAGAAGGTTGAGCGTGGGATAACCCTCATGCTCTAGCATGCAGACAATGATATTCACACCTATTACAAGTCTAGTAATAATACGTCAACTTGCTAGTATTTCACACTGATTGAGATACAATTATTGAAAGAAAATATGCACGCAATAAGGTAAGTGCAAGAAAAATAGTTTCCTTATCTCTACCATCAATCACATATAAACACAATGATTCACTTTTCATCATTTAGAACAAAAGAACTGTTAAAGTATTGAAAAAGATAGACTATCAAAACATTCATAAACTCTTACTCGTTACAACATCAACTACTAAAATAAAAGTTGGAAGTAGTTCCTCCTCAATCCAATCACATAACTCCTTTGATGAAAAAAAAATTTTTGTCTCTGGTTCTAAAAATAACTTCTTGATTAAAGTTGCTCAGAAATAATTCTTTAAAATTCTCAAAAATAGGGTATTTTCCCCAAAACCATCGACTCTTTCCCAAAAGGTAGATCCCCATATTTATAAAGAATCACTAACTCAAAATAACTTATAAATTTTTTTGTTAAGTAAAANATATATAGATATATAGATATATATAAACAAAAACAAGGGTACGAGGTCACAATCTTTGAGCATTTACCTGATTGGTCCCAACGTACCCCTTTTGGGAGCACCATGTCAGTACTTCCCCTAAAATCTATTCATGCATAAAAAAAATATTCGATCACGAGGATTTGTTTCTTCCACCATGCAAAGAAATCCTTGATGAATGAGAAAAAAGTCGGGTTGACTCCTAGTCAGGATGAAAATCTTGTCCACTTCTCCATCCTTGGCTTGGTAATGAGGTAGGCAACCATACTAACTTGGGGCTATAATAATGGTACCCTCTCTAGCAAAATGACACTAATAATGAACCATATACGAACTATTTTTGTTTTCATGTCTTGCAATGAATAATATAATCCTTCAAATTGGACCGAACACCTCCACACTAGTTGAAGAGCCTTGGTTCCATACACTCCACCACATATGCCATCTGAGATTTGTTTATGAAGTGGGCAGTTTTTCTTCCTGCCAATTTGACAATTGTGAATGCAATGGTGAGCATTGGACAGTCTTTGATCTCTTTGATAGATATTTTATTGCATGTTATGCAAAGAAATCCTTGCTGAATGAGAAAAAAGTTGGGTTGACTCCTAGTCAGGATGAAAAGCTTGTCCACTTCTCCATCCTTGGCTTGGTAATGAGGTAGGTAACCATACTAACTTGGGGCTATAATAATCGTACCCTCTCTAGAAAAATGAGACTAATAATGAACCATATCCGAACTATTTGTGTTTGCATGTCTTGCAATGAATAATATAATCCTTCAAATTGGACCGAACACCTCCACACTAGTTGAAGAGCCTTGGTTCCATACACTTCACCGCATATGCCATCTGAGATTTGGTTATGAAGTGGGAAATTTTTCTTTTCGCCAATTTGACAATTGTGAATGCAATGGTGAGCATTGGACAGTCTTTGATCTCTTTGATAGATAGTTTATTGCATGTTATATGAGCTCCTCGCTTGTATTAATTGGTAATATAACCATCTATTTTCAACTCAGTGCTCCTGGATCTAGACAAGGTGATGGGCACAACCCGTTTTGAGAGTCATGTTAGAAAAAAAATTCCTCTAACTCGATCTCCAAGACATGAGGACCCACCCATTGAGGGGTCCAATATCTCTTTAACTCAACAGTAGGAACCAAACCGGACTTAGAGGCCCAATTAGACTCTTCAACATTTTATGGGTGGAATGGTTCTCTGGATCTTTCGATCTAACCAATTTATCGATGGGATTTACTTAGTGATTGAAAAGATATCTTTATGTGAAATATCCTCCTTCAGATTTAGCATTTCTCTTTTTGTCTTTTCTTTTATTAGATGAGTCTGCTAAAGTAAGTTGTTACGGTATAAACCAACTGATAGAGGGGATTATTAACTACTAAAGAAGGTTGAGCGTGGGATAACCCTCATGCTCTAGCATGCAGACAATGATATTCACACCTATTACAAGTCTAGTAATAATACGTCAACTTGCTAGTATTTCACACTGATTGAGATACAATTATTGAAAGAAAATATGCACGCAATAAGGTAAGTGCAAGAAAAATAGTTTCCTTATCTCTACCATCAATCACATATAAACACAATGATTCACTTTTCATCATTTAGAACAAAAGAACTGTTAAAGTATTGAAAAAGATAGACTATCAAAACATTCATAAACTCTTACTCGTTACAACATCAACTACTAAAATAAAAGTTGGAAGTAGTTCCTCCTCAATCCAATCACATAACTCCTTTGATGAAAAAAAAATTTTTGTCTCTGGTTCTAAAAATAACTTCTTGATTAAAGTTGCTCAGAAATAATTCTTTAAAATTCTCAAAAATAGGGTATTTTCCCCAAAACCATCGACTCTTTCCCAAAAGGTAGATCCCCATATTTATAAAGAATCACTAACTCAAAATAACTTATAAATTTTTTTGTTAAGTAAAAAAAAAGAGTGACACATGGCACTTGATCTCCTTGTTCCCTTGAGATCATCTACTGGTTCTACTAGAGTGGATGACTCTTCTCGTATTTTGACCACTTGAAGAAGAGATCCTCACATGTGTTAGCATACGGGAATTGGTGTTGGTCCATCAGGGCTGAAAGGGTTTTCCTCACCTCTATTTCTTGTTCTCTATATTTGATCACTTTGGCACTTAAACACTATAGAACTGCACGAGCCTTGATTGAATGTTTCATAAAATTCTATATTTGACCCGGTGTCATGCTCGCCACCTGTATGATGTCTACTTCACATGATGAGGTATGTTCTACATGTTGTTTGACTATGCCATGCAAGTCGACAAAGTCTTCTGGTGAGATAAACTCTGGGAGGCCAATGTAATTCATCTCTTGATTGATCTTTTCCCAGCTTCTTTCATACCCGTCCCACCTCTTCTTTATCTCTCACTAATGTTCCTGGGCCATACCTACCTATTATTCAACTGCCTTCCCAATCTAGGAGATGTTTTTATCCATTACCACTCAGATGCCATGCTCCTTCATATCTCAACCCTTTTGTACTGCATAGATATAATCGATGTGGTCTACAACTTGGTATTCCTTTTCATACCATCTCTCCACATATTTACAGGTTTACAGTGCCATGAGAGTGTCTTCTTGAAAATTGGCTACACTTGCAGTGAAGAGATGTCTTTTTCTCGTGAATTCTTCATATGCATATAATAATTCACTCTTCAGAAAACCTGTGGCTTGCATTGAGTCTTGGTGATATTTTTATAGATGTCACAGATGTTTTAGCTCCTTCTTTGTAGGGTCCAGTTCCTTTTCATATTGCTTTTCTCGATCCAACGTGGCATCAATGATAGCCATCCTTTCACTGATTAGCTCATATTCCTTCGCATTTTCTATGGTGATGAGAAACCTACTATCCAGCATGAACCTCATTTTCTTGGTTGTTCTCCTCATTATGGATTTCCTCTTCCTTTCATAAGAAATCTCATGTATATCGATGACCTCATCAATGGGCTCATGGATTTGTTGGTCTCCCTAGGTCAGAGTGTTGTCCATTCTTCCTACCATATAAATTTTATCTAGGACCAGATATTGTACTTATTTTACAGGAGAAACTTCTTTATGTTCCAATGGCTCGACCTCCATCTGGTTTTCATCAGCTAGTGAGGTATAAAACTTAATTGGAGAGATAGTCATAGGCTCAACACTTACATGGTGATAGGTTGTTGAGGTGTCGATATTTGGTTATTTCAATTCCTCTTCTTGTTCACCAGAACCTAGTTCATCCCTAGAGCTCTCTTTCGGGGTCCCTGATGGGTCGAGAAGTTAAGTGTCTAAGGTACTCTCAACCTCATGGTTTCCTTGTAGAGGGTTTGAGATTTATGCATTTGGATTTGGAGAAGATTTCCCCCCTAGTTATTTCTCCTCTGTAATTGGTATCAGAGTTATAAGCGATACCTATGAACTCTCTTCATCATCATAGATAGTAATTATATCAAAAAGGGTATTAGGAGCACTTGTTTCTCCTGGTTTTTTTAGAATCTCATGCTAGGTTGGAATGGTCATCGACGATCTGGCCTATGGTGATGAAACTATGAGGTTTTCCAGATTCGAGGTTTCATCTAGTGGGGTTGATTATGAGAAATTTAGCTCCTCTCTGATGTTGATTGGGTCAACCGGGGTGATCCTCATAGGTTCTAATAGTTGAGGATCCTTTTCTAGTTGATGGATGAATATTTGGGCTTCTTATAATAACAACATCCCCCTCCTTTGTTCCTTTGTGTCTTCTGCTGCTCTATTTTCTTCTCAAACCCTAAGAGCTTCTTGATCTGTATGTTCTATCATTTCGACTAGCTCATTCATACTCATATCTTTCAACCTAGTCATGTTTTGATTAACATTTATCTATAGTACCTCCTCCCTGTCCTAAGCACATTCTGTAAAGATATTGTCTTAAAACTTATCATGTGTGTATGGCCAGCAGGAAGAGACTTGTGACACATGATGGAGAACTAGGCCTTTAGGGTCATGTTTTCGAAATCGGCCTCTCAGGAACCTATATTCAAGTTATCTCAAAACCTCTTGTTTAGATTGCGCAATATCCTTGACTATGAAAAACCCTACATGAAAACCATAGGGTATAAACACTTGTTTCTTGTCCTTAACCAAAGTGGGGTTATAGCCATGGATGATGGTTTGGTAACAGATTTCTCCTACGAAGATTTGGTCTGGGATGTGAGAAGGGAGTAAATTTGGTGCATCGATGTCCCTAAACACCCTGATATAAATCATGGTTTCATATAGGTACCAGTGGCCTATTTTTGAAATCATTNTTATGAAGTGGGCAGTTTTTCTTCCTGCCAATTTGACAATTGTGAATGCAATGGTGAGCATTGGACAGTCTTTGATCTCTTTGATAGATATTTTATTGCATGTTATGCAAAGAAATCCTTGCTGAATGAGAAAAAAGTTGGGTTGACTCCTAGTCAGGATGAAAAGCTTGTCCACTTCTCCATCCTTGGCTTGGTAATGAGGTAGGTAACCATACTAACTTGGGGCTATAATAATCGTACCCTCTCTAGAAAAATGAGACTAATAATGAACCATATCCGAACTATTTGTGTTTGCATGTCTTGCAATGAATAATATAATCCTTCAAATTGGACCGAACACCTCCACACTAGTTGAAGAGCCTTGGTTCCATACACTTCACCGCATATGCCATCTGAGATTTGGTTATGAAGTGGGAAATTTTTCTTTTCGCCAATTTGACAATTGTGAATGCAATGGTGAGCATTGGACAGTCTTTGATCTCTTTGATAGATAGTTTATTGCATGTTATATGAGCTCCTCGCTTGTATTAATTGGTAATATAACCATCTATTTTCAACTCAGTGCTCCTGGATCTAGACAAGGTGATGGGCACAACCCGTTTTGAGAGTCATGTTAGAAAAAAAATTCCTCTAACTCGATCTCCAAGACATGAGGACCCACCCATTGAGGGGTCCAATATCTCTTTAACTCAACAGTAGGAACCAAACCGGACTTAGAGGCCCAATTAGACTCTTCAACATTTTATGGGTGGAATGGTTCTCTGGATCTTTCGATCTAACCAATTTATCGATGGGATTTACTTAGTGATTGAAAAGATATCTTTATGTGAAATATCCTCCTTCAGATTTAGCATTTCTCTTTTTGTCTTTTCTTTTATTAGATGAGTCTGCTAAAGTAAGTTGTTACGGTATAAACCAACTGATAGAGGGGATTATTAACTACTAAAGAAGGTTGAGCGTGGGATAACCCTCATGCTCTAGCATGCAGACAATGATATTCACACCTATTACAAGTCTAGTAATAATACGTCAACTTGCTAGTATTTCACACTGATTGAGATACAATTATTGAAAGAAAATATGCACGCAATAAGGTAAGTGCAAGAAAAATAGTTTCCTTATCTCTACCATCAATCACATATAAACACAATGATTCACTTTTCATCATTTAGAACAAAAGAACTGTTAAAGTATTGAAAAAGATAGACTATCAAAACATTCATAAACTCTTACTCGTTACAACATCAACTACTAAAATAAAAGTTGGAAGTAGTTCCTCCTCAATCCAATCACATAACTCCTTTGATGAAAAAAAAATTTTTGTCTCTGGTTCTAAAAATAACTTCTTGATTAAAGTTGCTCAGAAATAATTCTTTAAAATTCTCAAAAATAGGGTATTTTCCCCAAAACCATCGACTCTTTCCCAAAAGGTAGATCCCCATATTTATAAAGAATCACTAACTCAAAATAACTTATAAATTTTTTTGTTAAGTAAAACAAAAGAGTGACACATGGCACTTGATCTCCTTGTTCCCTTGAGATCATCTAGTGGTTATACTAGAGTGGATGACTCTTCTCGTATTTTGACCACTTGAAGAAGAGATCCTCACATGTGTTAGCATACGGGAATTGGTGTTGGTCCATCAGGGCTGAAAGGGTTTCCCTCACCTCTATTTCTTGTTCTCTATATTTGATCACTTTGGCACTTAAACACTATAGAACTACACGAGCCTTGATTGAATGTTTCATAAACTTCTATATTTGACTCGGTGTCATGCTCGCCACCTGTATGATGTCTACTTCACATGATGAGGTATGTTCTACATGTTGTTTGACTATGCCATGCAAGTCGACAAAGTCTCCTGGTGAGATAAACTCTGGGAGGCCAATGTAATTCATCTCTTGATTGATCTTTTCCCATCTTCTTTCATACCCGTCCCACCTCTTCTTTATCTCTCACTAATGTTCCTGGGCCATACCTACATAGTATTCAACTGCCTTCCCAATCTAGGAGATGTTGTTATCCATTACCACTCAGATGCCATGCTCCTTCGTATCTCAACCCTTTTGTACTGCATAGATATAATCGATGTGGTCTACAACTTGGTATTCCTTTTCATACCATCTCTCCACATATTTACAGGTTTCCAGTGCCATGAGAGTGTTTTCTTGAAAATTGGCTACACTTGCAGTGAAGAGATGTCTTTTTCTCATGAATTCTTCATATGCATCTAATAATTCACTCTTCAGAAAACCTGTGGCTTGCATTGAGTCTTGGTGATATTTTTATAGATGTCACAGATGTTTTAGCTCCTTCTTTGTAGGGTCCAGTTCCTTTTCATATTGATTTTCTCGATCCAACGTGGCATCAATGATAGCCATCCTTTCACGGATTAGCTCATATTCCTTCATATTTTCTATGGTGATGAGAAACCTACTATCCAGCATGAACCTCATTTTCTTGGTTGTTCTCCTCATTATGGATTTCCTCTTCCTTTCATAAGAAATCTCATGTATATCGATGACCTCATCAATGGGCTCATGGATTTGTTGGTCTCCCTAGGTCAGAGTGTTGTCCATTCTTCCTACCATATAAATTTTATCTAGGACCAGATATTGTACTTATTTTACAGGAGAAACTTCTTTATGTTCCAATGGCTCGACCTCCATCTGGTTTTCATCAGCTAGTGAGGTATAAAACTTAATTGGAGAGATAGTCATAGGCTCAACACTTACATGGTGATAGGTTGTTGAGGTGTCGATATTTGGTTATTTCAATTCCTCTTCTTGTTCACCAGAACCTAGTTCATCCCTAGAGCTCTCTTTCGGGGTCCCTGATGGGTCGAGAAGTTAAGTGTCTAAGGTACTCTCAACCTCATGGTTTCCTTGTAGAGGGTTTGAGATTTATGCATTTGGATTTGGAGAAGATTTCCCCCCTAGTTATTTCTCCTCTGTAATTGGTATCAGAGTTATAAGCGATACCTATGAACTCTCTTCATCATCATAGATAGTAATTATATCAAAAAGGGTATTAGGAGCACTTGTTTCTCCTGGTTTTTTTAGAATCTCATGCTAGGTTGGAATGGTCATCGACGATCTGGCCTATGGTGATGAAACTATGAGGTTTTCCAGATTCGAGGTTTCATCTAGTGGGGTTGATTATGAGAAATTTAGCTCCTCTCTGATGTTGATTGGGTCAACCGGGGTGATCCTCATAGGTTCTAATAGTTGAGGATCCTTTTCTAGTTGATGGATGAATATTTGGGCTTCTTATAATAACAACATCCCCCTCCTTTGTTCCTTTGTGTCTTCTGCTGCTCTATTTTCTTCTCAAACCCTAAGAGCTTCTTGATCTGTATGTTCTATCATTTCGACTAGCTCATTCATACTCATATCTTTCAACCTAGTCATGTTTTGATTAACATTTATCTATAGTACCTCCTCCCTGTCCTAAGCACATTCTGTAAAGATATTGTCTTAAAACTTATCATGTGTGTATGGCCAGCAGGAAGAGACTTGTGACACATGATGGAGAACTAGGCCTTTAGGGTCATGTTTTCGAAATCGGCCTCTCAGGAACCTATATTCAAGTTATCTCAAAACCTCTTGTTTAGATTGCGCAATATCCTTGACTATGAAAAACCCTACATGAAAACCATAGGGTATAAACACTTGTTTCTTGTCCTTAACCAAAGTGGGGTTATAGCCATGGATGATGGTTTGGTAACAGATTTCTCCTACGAAGATTTGGTCTGGGATGTGAGAAGGGAGTAAATTTGGTGCATCGATGTCCCTAAACACCCTGATATAAATCATGGTTTCATATAGGTACCAGTGGCCTATTTTTGAAATCATT
>JZKD02S0147474.1:4266-23657 GCA_000966675.3 Picea glauca
CTTTTCTAAATGGAGATTTAAATGAAGAAGTCTATATGGAACAACTAGAAGGTTTCAAACTGTCTGATAACCCTGACTTAGTATGCAAGCTAAAGAAATCTTTTTATGGGTTAAAACAAGCCCCTCGTGCCTGGTATCATAGACTGGATACATATCACAAAGACAAAGGGTTCAAGAGAGGAACAGTAGACAACAATCTATATATCAAAACAGAGGGTAATTATTTGCTCATTATGTTGGTCTATGTGGATGACACCATCTTCAGATGTAATAAGGATCAATTGGTACAATGCTTTGCTTCTTCCATGGAGTCTGAGTTTGAAATGTCTATAATAGGTGAACTGCCATTTTTTCTTGGTCTGCAAATTACACAGAAGTCTGAAGGGATGTTCATTTCTCAAGAAAAATATCTAAGATAAATGTTGAAAAGGTTTCAAATGGAAGATTCTAAACCCGTGGGTACACCTACGATTACTCGATGCAAATTAAGCAAGGATGATGACTCACCTGAAGTTGATAAAAGTTCATATAGGTCAATGATAGGCAGCCTACTGTACATCAAAGGATCTCGCCCAGACATAATGCATGCTATTGGAATGGTAGGAAGATATCAGTCTGCACCTAAACAGATTCATTTGCAAGATGTCAAAAGGATATTAAGGTATTTGAAGGAAACAATGACTTATGGTCTGTGGTATCCCATAAATCAGAATTTTCAGTTAACTGCCTATTCAGATGCAGATTGGGCAAACTGTGTTGATGAGAGAAAAAGAACTAGTGGAGGAGAATTCTTCCTGGGTGACTCATTAGTAGCATGGATTAGTAAAAATCAAGGCTCCATTTCTTTATCAACTACAGAGGTAGAGTACATTGTTGTTGCTACCTGTTGCACTGAGGTATTATGGATGATTCAGACACTTGCAGACTTGGAGGTAAAATATGCTACAACGATCCCAATTCATTGTGATAACACTAGTGCCATTAGTGTGTCTAAGAATCCTGTATTCCACTCCAATACCAATCATATTCCCATAAAATACCATTTTCTGAGAGAGCAGGTCACCAATTAGGTTGTTCAGGTCCATTACATTACAACCACAGAACAAATTGTAGACATCTTTACTAAACCCCTAGCAAAGACACCATTTGAATATCTCTGAAAAAAGCTGGGTTTCATCCCATATCACACCTAAGAGAGTACATCCTATAAGGGGGAGCTTTGTATTGATTGAATATCTGATACCTCCTAAAAATACTACAAAAACTCAGGGGGAGCATGTTTTCTTTGACATTGATGTCAAAGGGGGAGAAAAGGAGTGGTCTGGACTGGATGCTACAGTTGGAGGTCCAAACATATGAGAGCAGTCATTCAGGGTTGCCATCAACACCAAAGGGGGATATTGTTGGCATGTTTTCAGGTTGGTGTGCTTTTCATTGATGAAAAGTTCAGAGTAGCAGTGATGGAAAAACAAGGACAATGTAAGATCAGGAGGATAAGTGCAGAGGTGCACGCAGAGTGCAAGAGTGTGCTTGATCATTTGATGGTTTATAGGTATGCAAGGAAGATCAGAGATAAATTGATCCGACTCCATTTCAGAGCTTTGGATACCGAGAGGTGGAGGTGTCAAGAACTATTACTACAGGAGTCTTGGAATTACGAAATGCGAAACGTCGAAATCCCGAAAGAAGGAGACGATTTCAGATACTAGGAGTTGGGGATGTTAAGGAATCTTACTACAGGAATCCTGAAATCACGAAATGTGAAACACCGAAATCCTGAAATAGGCACACCAACAAAGAATGTCATAGACCGGGAAATAACTCCTTTTTGGGGTCCCAGATACCAGGAGTTGAAGTGTCGAAACACTTCATCACAGGAGTGTCGAAATGCTGAATCGACGAAATGCGAAATGTTGAAATAAGAAGATACGCACACCAACAAAGAGCCTCGTAGACAAGGAAATAACTACATTTCGGAGTCCCGGATACCGGGAGTTGAAGTGTTGAAACACTTCACCATAGAAGTTCCGAAATGTCGAATCGCCGAAATGCAAAACAACGAAATACCGGATCTTTGATTCAACTCCATTTTGGAACTTTGGATACTGGGAGTTGGAGGAGTTAAGCACTGAGACTCTTCATGATGGGAGTCCCGAAACGACGAAATGCGAACTGCCGAAATGTCGTTGATCCGACTCCATTTTGGAGTTTCAGATACCAGGACTTGGAGTTGTCAAGAAATCTTCACATCAGGGATGTTGAAATGCCGAATTGTGAAATCGTGAAAGAGCTTTATGGATAAGCGCTTGATCACCGATGGTGTTCAAATCGTCGAAGAGCTGTAGAGAAAAGATTGAAGTGGCAAGCTCCATTTCAGAGTTTTGGGGACTATGACTTGGAGAGTCGAGATGCCTCACAACAAGAATCACCAAAATACGGAAACACCTTTTGGTGTAGGCTGTGGTCATAACCGTTGGTCACATCGGTGGAAGATGGAGAAAGGAGTTAGTGCAACCAAGCTCCATTTCAAGGATCACAACTTGAAGTGTTGAGACACTTGATCAAACGAATGTCGAATTACCGAATGCCAAAATGTCAAAATGGTGAAATATCTATGTAGCCGGTGGTCATGTAAGTGGAAGGAGCTAACATATGTAGGCTCCATTTCATGGTTCTCTCAGTAACTTCTAGAAACCACTGATGGTTTCTGCCAGAGGACTAGAAGAGACTTGAGTATGATTACTGGAGGAGCTGAAGAGTTTCAAGGAATCTTCCAGTGGGATGAAGACTGGTCATAGAGGCGATTGACAGATGGAAGAGCATTGAAGCCTATAATTGCAATAGAGAGGTTGAGCTCAACTTTAACAGAGAAGACAAAGAGTCTCGACTACTAGAGAGACGAAGGAATCTTGAAATAACACCCAGTGATGATGGATGCATGTGTTTAACTTCCAGAGAAGCTAAAGAGTTGGCATGATGATAAGGCAGAGCACTCGAGCTGGAGAGATCATGCAGAAGCATTGTGAGATAGCATGCACAAGGTGCATAGAGACTATATGGATGCAGAACAAAGAAGAGATTGTGGGCTGTTAAGAATGATTGAGCTATCTAGAATGAGGCAGAGTGCAGTAGCTGAAATGCACAGAAGAGGAATGGTGCATTGAAGGGACATGGCGCACAGAGAATAAAAGGAAGAAGAACAAAAAGTTTAAGGATGTGTGCATGAAGACAGTGAGGTAGACAAAGCAGGGCAGTGTAGCAAAATAGTGATGAGACTAGTAAGCCATTGATGAACATTATATCACTGTATTAAGGTTCAGTAGAAAATATTTATATTTCAGGGTGGTAGGGAGGTGCTAGGGAGGACTGTTGCCCTTAGAGGTTCAAGTGGGTGCTTGAACACATGATTTGTAGGTTCCATCTGGTTGCATCTAGAGAAACCAGGGTGGCAGGGTGGTGCAAGGGAGAACTATTGTTCTTTGTTATACAGTTTTGTGCCTGTGTGACTGGAAGTTGGTGCTTCCATCTAGTTGGTGCTGGAACACTTAGGGATTTGTTGCTTCCTTCTAGTGGGTGCTAGAGAAACTAGGGAGTTGGTGCTTCCTTCTAGTGGATGCTAGAGAAACTAGGGAGTTGATGCTTCCTTCTAGTGGGTGCTAGAGAAAACAGAGAGTCGATGCTTTTAGCAAGTTGCAGCTTGCAAAAGAGAGGTTGTAGCCTCACAATGAGTTGGAGATCATATGTATGGTAATGTAAAGAATGTAAAGATTACTTGTCATATAAAGAAGAAGAGGTTTTTACCCTTTATGGGTTTCCTCAGGAAATATTTGTCTCTGTGTATCTCATATGTGTGAATGATGCTAAATGTACTATTGCTTACTTCCCTACACTATTGTGATTGTCATTGAGTGTTCTGTAAAGAGTTTAAAATAAGCATAATTTTTTAAGCAAGGTTACAATTAATTCACCCCCCCTCTTAGTTGTTCAACACTACTGTGGTCCACACATTGGATATTTGTCCAGTTACAATTTTTCATCTATTATTACTGTGAGTAAAAGAGGACCTGTATCTGTGTAAGTTTCCTCATTTTAAATCATCTATCAAAGGACTCCTTCATAATTCTTCTATTGTGGATAAGGTAATATTTAGTATTGGATACCTTACTTTATTTTGACATTATTTGTTAATGAATTCTAATTTTCATATGATCAATATTTATAAAAGACTCAAAGAAAGAGATACTTCCTTTGTGTTTTCCAATCATTAAAATTCATTTGAAGTTTCGTCTTAAAAATGAAGGTAGAAAAACATTACAAAAACAATTCTCTTAAATCTTTGGATTCCTGACATTATTATGTGAGCCTAGAATAAATCTCAGGAACAACAATGCCTATGAAAAATAATTGTGTGGGTTGGTTCCCATTGGCTAAGTTGGTTCTCAGAAAGGGGATTGGTGTCCGATGCAATTTGGTGCATGCAAATATTATTTCAGATTGGTGTTTTTTTTTAAGTTGGTGCTTACAAATTTTTCAAAAGAAAGATTTTGTGGTTTTCTCCCATTTTGGTTTCCATGTTAAATCTCTATGTATTGTTAATTCCATGATTAACTATTGGTAAATAACATATTTTGAATAAAATTAAATTGTATTAAAATAAAGTAATAGTTATTGTGTAATATTGATTCACCTCCCTTTCAGTATTCCAACAATTGGTAGCAGATCTAGTTCCTTCATGAACAACCTAACCACTGGAAGGTGAATCGTCACAATGGAGGAAGGGGAAGGGTTCTCGACAAAAAAATCCCTAATATTTAATTTATCATAATATGTCTTCTAGAAAGTAAGAATGCAATAATTTATATGTCTCTCATATATGATGTGTGGGCTTTAGTAGTAAATGGTTACAAATCTCCAAACACTCCTCCAACTGATAGAACTGAAATTAGTCTCGGTAATAATAATTTCATGTACAAGAATTCCATTCTTTGTGGATTGAAAAAATAGGTATATACCAAATTCATATACTATGCCTTGGATAATCATATGTGGGACAAACTACAAATGATTTATGAAGTATATGAGAAGGTTAAGAGAGAAAATTTACAAGTCTATAAAGGACAATTTGAGACTCTCAAAATGAATGAAGAAGAGAACATTGTAGGCTATCCTTGTGTGTATGAGGTTCTCAATTCCATCAAAGGATTAAGAGAATATTTTAAGAAGATATTGTTTTAAATCAGATGCTCAGATCGATTCCCTCAAGATTTAATCCAAAAATATTAGTTATTGAAGAAATGAATGATCTAGATAAACTAACATTTGATGAGCTACATGGAACACTAACTGCATATGAAATGAGAATATAACAGGATAACCCACCAAGAAAATAAAGGAAGGAAGCAACCTTTAAAGAATCAAAGAGGACATAGTCCACAATAAGTGATTGATCAGACAATGAACTGGATGAGGAAGAAACAAACTTTATCAAGAAGCTAAAAAATAGATACAATGGTAAGCTCCATTTCAAATGTTTTAATTGTGGAAAAATATGACACTTTTCTCATAAATGTGATTATGCAAATATCAATGTGAAAGAAGAATTTTAGAAAACCAACAAAAGGAAGATTGAAAAGGAGAAAAATTCTTACAAACAAGGGAAGAATATATATACCCATGAAGACAACAACTCATCATATGATAGTGACAATGAAGAAGACAATATTCTCTTTATGGTTTTGGAAACAAAAATAGATGAATATATTGAAAAAATAGAAGAAAACAACTATGTTAGAGATGCATAAGTAAATATTGAATCATAACTCATTAGTGCCCTAGTATAAAATTAAAGACTTAAGAAAAAGAATAGAAAGAAGAAGAGGGAACTACAAAAATATAAAGAGAAGGAATATGATGATAAGGAAATAGAGAATACAATAATTACATTGAAGGTTCAAGTACAAGAAGCAAGGAATATCGAAGAAGTTCTGATCCGGATTATTTTCGGCATGAAATGAGAGCAGAGATATAACACATAAATATTCATAGATATTGCAAGAGAGACAACAATATAACAGAGATATCATGTAAATATAACAAGAGTCACAGATATACAATAATACACGATTTCTATTAATGAGATAAATGTACAAAGACTGTAAAAGTACAGAGTGAAAGACTCGCTAGAATGGTGGTAGCTTATCTCTGAGAAGAGATGTGATGGCTACTTGCATGCGCAAGAAGATGATCATTACAATGAGGCTCTAAGAGCCTTTTTAACATAAGTAAAATCCAAAACCCTAACCCCGGAAGATGAAAATCCAAAAGGTTTGCGGGCCCCGATGGGGGTAGTTGATACGTCAACTTCCCAGGGGCGTGGCTTTGGCATACGATCTCTGTTTGGGGCGCTTGATAGTTTGCTGGAAAGATATATCCGAGAAATAAAACTTTTGGGTGAGAATCAGCGATCTACGATCCATGTTACTCCCCGTTTTCTCAAAAAACATTGTTTAGGGCCTCAAAATGGCCCTGGAAGTTAAAAATTGCTAAAAATAGTAAATTACCAAAATTGTCAGAAACATGTTTTGGGCCATTTGGAGAAGGTGGGTGGCCACTAATATCCACCTGGATCAAGTTCTAAAGGTGCAAATGAAAGAAAAACAAGATACTTGCAACACTCTTGAATCTGAAATTTTCCACCTGAGAAATAAGTTGGAGAACTCAACAAGAAGCTCTACAGTGCTAGATGAAATCCTAAATCATCAAAGAGAACCATCTAACAGAATGGGTCTTGGATACAGTAATAGAAAGGAATTTTTCAATGAAGAAACATCAACATATTTAGAGCAACCAATAGAAAAAAGAACCAAGATCTCTGTTGACACTCTCAAAAATCCAAACAAAGTTGAAGACCACAGAAGGGAGGAACAATATGATCCACAAGAGACAAATTTTACTCACAAAGACTGAATCTGGAAAACTATCCCATCAATATGGAATCACTCAACCAGGCATAAAAAATATTTCTATGGATATTTCTATTCTTGTAATGGATTTGGTCATAAATCAATATACTATAGAACAAGTATAAGAAGAAATTACATGAGGAATAACTACCAGGATGGCCAGGGATTCTTGAGGAGAAATTAGAATTCATTTTTTCCCTTAATGAATTACATCCTCATATATTTTAAATGTAATAATTTTGGACATATAGAAAAGTAAATGAGAAGTAATCTCAAGAAAGTCTCACCTATAACAAAACGAATTTGGGTACAAAATAAATAAAATTCCCTATTTGTTCAAGAAACTCTTCTTTCTCGGAAAAATAAGGATAAGTGGGTTATTGACAATGGATTCTCTAGTCATATGACAGGAGATAAAAAAAAAAAAAATCACCACCTTGAAGAACAATGATGGCAATGTTACCTTTGGAGACAATGGAAGATCGAAGATAGTTGGAAAAAGAACCCTCTTCCTTGACAATGGAAAGGCTAAAATAGAAAAAGTTATGTATGATGAAGATCTATAAGATAATCTTCTCAATGTAAGTCAGATGTGTGATGAAGGACACAATATCATATTTAACTATCTATAATGTGAGATAAGAAAAGTAGAATTAGGCAAGTTGATATCAAAAGGAATCAAAACCCCAAATAACGTATAAGTTCTTAGTCAAATCAATGGAGAAAATTGATTTATAGGATATATAGATGAAAGTTCTCTATGGCACAAAAAAATGGGTCATATAAAATTTGACTATATGGTAAAAAGCAATACCAAAAATGCACTAAGAGACATGAAAAAAATCATAAAACCCTCAAGTACTATTTGTAAGATGTGTCAGCATGAAAAATTGTTGGCACAGAGGCTGACCCAGGGTTCAACTTGTATAGTGCACCAACAAACCCTAACTACTGGCCCTTTCGGCAACACCTGCGAAGTAGATGCAGTCTCAGTCGAAGTAGTAATATGGGGTTGCAGGACACGGGTGTCTACAACCAGAGGAAATGAAAAGTGGATCCAATACAACAACACACAACAATCGAGATATTATTTACCCTTCCTATGCTTACTTCGCAAATTATGTGTGTGATCTAAAAAAATAATTTAGTAACAATATATCAGATCACAAACAACACAACATCAATCACAAAGAACAACAAGATATATGTGGCTCACCCTCTCCCTAGGGCTACGTCCACAGAACTGTGTTTCTTGATATATTATATGAAAACATACAGTTCTATCTGTGCACTTAGATTGCAGATCTCTCTCTCTCTCTCTCTCTCTCTCTCTCTCTCTCTCTCTCTCTCTCTCTCTCTCTCTCTCTCTCTCTCTCTTTGCCCCCCTATGCACCCAACTGCAGGGTTGATCTTCAGACCAAGCTGAAGATCTTACAATACAGTCTCAATACTATTCTAAAAAAATATCAATAATGAACAAAAACAACCATAGTATCAACGAACTGACCTCGAACGAACCCTCCCAAGTATTTTAGACCTTTATTTATACATTACATGGAAAAGTCTAGGTGTCAAAACCCTATATCCAAAACCCTAGGTGCCAAAACCCTAGGTCTACTTGACCTACGCTTTAAGGGATTCACCAACCTATCCTTCCTTCTCTTCCGTGAGGTTGTCCAAATAACTCGTTGATGTCTTTTTCTTCTTACTGAGTGTTGGGACCAAGATATGATCATTTTCATGATGGTTATTATACACTTTTTCCATATGTATGTATGTGCTTTTCATCTTTTGAAGGATCTTTTTGGAGAATTGGATGATAAAATGGTATGATCGACATAAGGTACATATAATTCATGTTTAGTGATTAAATCAAGTTTAATTCATCATGTTCTATGATTTCCAAGAGTTAATTCATGTTTTTTTGTTGTTACAGGGCAAAACGCACCATGTTTCCAGTTCCAACACTTGATCCGGCACTTGTTCCAACAATCGTTCCGATAACCCATCCAACACTCGTTCCAACACCCAGTATTGCACAAAAACGCAAGGTGAGTTGGCAGTTATGGCATTGGTGGCCAGTGATGGAAAAATCGGTCACATGGGTTTTCTTCAAGATCTTCCCCTCTAGCTACTAAGCTCCATACAACTCAGTTTCAGTTGTCCAAAGAGGGAAATTATTGGCTTGCTCTGTTTCGGCAGTTAGGGCATCATTTATTGTAATTTACCGATATTAGAAGTGGTTAGACCCTCCAGTGGTTGATCACTTTCTTTGTAATCTTATAAATATTGCTAGGATGATCATAAGATTCAAAACTAGGGAGAAGAACCAGTGTATTAGAGACAAATTCATTTTTTCTCTGTTTTGATATTATACATTGCCAAAATTGTGCCAGAACTACATTTTCAAGCTTTAATGGTGGACTCTCCTTGTTAATCTTGTGGTGTGATTTTAAAGAGTGACCATGACTTGCTGGGGTTCCCACCAGTAGTCTGGTAACTCTTTTTTAGTTTATTTATGCATTTTTGTAGTTTAGTTTTCTCTCTTTATTTCCTGTACATGCATTTTTCTTTTGTTATTTAACTTGATGTTGTAGTTTAAATTAATTTAACTCTTTTGCAGGTTAGTATGAAGGCTTGTNAGGCTCCATTTCTTTATCAACTACAGAGGTAGAGTACATTGTTGTTGCTACCTGTTGCACTGAGGTATTATGGATGATTCAGACACTTGCAGACTTGGAGGTAAAATATGCTACAGCGATCCCAATTCATTGTGATAACACTAGTGCCATCAGTGTGTCTAAGAATCCTGTATTCCACTCCAATACCAATCATATTCCCATAAAATACCATTTTCTGAGAGAGCAGGTCACCAATTAGGTTGTTCCGGTCCATTACATTACAACCACAGAACAAATTGTAGACATCTTTACTAAACCCCTAGCAAAGACACCATTTGAATATCTCTGACAAAAGCTGGGTTTCATCCCATATCACACCTAAGAGAGTACATCCTATAAGGGGGAGCTTTGTATTGATTGAATATCTGATACCTCCTAAAAATACTACAACAACTCAGGGGGAGCATGTTTTCTTTGACATTGATGTCAAAGGGGGAGAAAAGGAGTGGTCTGGACTGGATTCTATAGTTGGAGGTCCAAGCATATGAGAGCAGTCATTCAGGGTTTCCATCAACGCCAAAGGGGGATATTGTTGGCATATTTTCAGGTTGGTGTGCTTTTCATTGATGAAAAGTTCAGAGTAGCAGTGATGGAAAAACAAGGACAATGTAAGCTCAGGAGGATAAGTGCAGAGGTGCACGCAGAGTGCAAGAGTGTGCTTGATCATTTGATGGTTTATAGGTAGGCAAGGAAGATCAGAGATAAATTGATCCGAATCCATTTCAGAGCTTTGGATACCGAGAGGTGGAGGTGTCAAGAACTATTACTACAGGAGTCTTGGAATCACGAAATGCGAAACGTCAAAATCCCGAAAGAAGGAGACGATTTCAGATACTAGGAGTTGGGGATGTTAAGGAATCTTACTACAGGAATCCTGAAATCACGAAATGTGAAACACCGAAATCCTAAAATAGGCACACCAACAAATTATGTCACAGACTGGGAAATAACTCCTTTTTGGGGTCCCAGATACCGGGAGTTGAAGTGTCGAAACACTTCATCACAGGAGTGTCGAAATGCTGAATCGACGAAATGCGAAATGTTGAAATACGAAGATACACACACCAACAAAGAGCCTCATAGACAAGGAAATAACTACATTTCGGAGTCCCGGATACCGGGAGTTGAAGTGTTGAAACACTTCACCATAGAAGTTCCGAAATGTCGAATCGCCGAAATGCAAAACAACGAAATAGCGGATCTTTGATTCAACTCCATTTTGGAACTTTGGATACTGGGAGTTGGAGGAGTTAAGCACTGAGACTCTTCATGATGGGAGTCCCGAAATGACGAAATGCAAACTTCCGAAATGACATTGATCCGACTCCATTTTGGAGTTTTGGATACCAGGACTTGGAGTTGTCAAGAAATCTTCACATCAGGGATGTTGAAATGCCGAATTGTGAAATCGTGAAAGTGCTTTATGGATAACCGCTTGGTCACCGATGGTGTTCAAATCGTCGAAGAGCTGTAGAGAAAAGCTTGAAGTGGCAAGCTTCATTTCAGAGTTTTGGGGACTATGACTTGGAGAGTCGAGATGCCTCACAACAAGAATCACCAAAATACGGAAACACCTTTTGGTGTAGGCTGTGGTCATAACCGTTGGTCACATCGGTGGAAGATGGAGAAAGGAGTTAGTGCAACCAAGCTCCATTTCAAGGATCACAACTTGAAGTGTTGAGACACTTGATCAAACGAATGTCGAATTACCGAATGCCAAAATGTCAAAATGGTGAAATATCTATGTAGCCGGTGGTCATGTAAGTGGAAGGAGCTAACATATGTAGGCTCCATTTCATGGTTCTCTCAGTAACTTCTAGAAACCACTGATGGTTTCTGCCAGAGGACTAGAAGAGACTTGAGTATGATTACTGGAGGAGCTGAAGAGTTTCAAGGAATCTTCCAGTGGGATGAAGACTGGTCATAGAGGCGATTGACAGATGGAAGAGCATTGAAGCCTATAATTGCAATAGAGAGGTTGAGCTCAACTTTAACAGAGAAGACAAAGAGTCTCGACTACTAGAGAGACGAAGGAATCTTGAAATAACACCCAGTGATGATGGATGCATGTGTTTAACTTCCAGAGAAGCTAAAGAGTTGGCATGATGATAAGGCAGAGCACTCGAGCTGGAGAGATCATGCAGAAGCATTGTGAGATAGCATGCACAAGGTGCATAGAGACTATATGGATGCAGAACAAAGAAGAGATTGTGGGCTGTTAAGAATGATTGAGCTATCTAGAATGAGGCAGAGTGCAGTAGCTGAAATGCACAGAAGAGGAATGGTGCATTGAAGGGACATGGCGCACAGAGAATAAAAGGAAGAAGAACAAAAAGTTTAAGGATGTGTGCATGAAGACAGTGAGGTAGACAAAGCAGGGCAGTGTAGCAAAATAGTGATGAGACTAGTAAGCCATTGATGAACATTATATCACTGTATTAAGGTTCAGTAGAAAATATTTATATTTCAGGGTGGTAGGGAGGTGCTAGGGAGGACTGTTGCCCTTAGAGGTTCAAGTGGGTGCTTGAACACATGATTTGTAGGTTCCATCTGGTTGCATCTAGAGAAACCAGGGTGGCAGGGTGGTGCAAGGGAGAACTATTGTTCTTTGTTATACAGTTTTGTGCCTGTGTGACTGGAAGTTGGTGCTTCCATCTAGTTGGTGCTGGAACACTTAGGGATTTGTTGCTTCCTTCTAGTGGGTGCTAGAGAAACTAGGGAGTTGGTGCTTCCTTCTAGTGGATGCTAGAGAAACTAGGGAGTTGATGCTTCCTTCTAGTGGGTGCTAGAGAAAACAGAGAGTCGATGCTTTTAGCAAGTTGCAGCTTGCAAAAGAGAGGTTGTAGCCTCACAATGAGTTGGAGATCATATGTATGGTAATGTAAAGAATGTAAAGATTACTTGTCATATAAAGAAGAAGAGGTTTTTACCCTTTATGGGTTTCCTCAGGAAATATTTGTCTCTGTGTATCTCATATGTGTGAATGATGCTAAATGTACTATTGCTTACTTCCCTACACTATTGTGATTGTCATTGAGTGTTCTGTAAAGAGTTTAAAATAAGCATAATTTTTTAAGCAAGGTTACAATTAATTCACCCCCCCTCTTAGTTGTTCAACACTACTGTGGTCCACACATTGGATATTTGTCCAGTTACAATTTTTCATCTATTATTACTGTGAGTAAAAGAGGACCTGTATCTGTGTAAGTTTCCTCATTTTAAATCATCTATCAAAGGACTCCTTCATAATTCTTCTATTGTGGATAAGGTAATATTTAGTATTGGATACCTTACTTTATTTTGACATTATTTGTTAATGAATTCTAATTTTCATATGATCAATATTTATAAAAGACTCAAAGAAAGAGATACTTCCTTTGTGTTTTCCAATCATTAAAATTCATTTGAAGTTTCGTCTTAAAAATGAAGGTAGAAAAACATTACAAAAACAATTCTCTTAAATCTTTGGATTCCTGACATTATTATGTGAGCCTAGAATAAATCTCAGGAACAACAATGCCTATGAAAAATAATTGTGTGGGTTGGTTCCCATTGGCTAAGTTGGTTCTCAGAAAGGGGATTGGTGTCCGATGCAATTTGGTGCATGCAAATATTATTTCAGATTGGTGTTTTTTTTTAAGTTGGTGCTTACAAATTTTTCAAAAGAAAGATTTTGTGGTTTTCTCCCATTTTGGTTTCCATGTTAAATCTCTATGTATTGTTAATTCCATGATTAACTATTGGTAAATAACATATTTTGAATAAAATTAAATTGTATTAAAATAAAGTAATAGTTATTGTGTAATATTGATTCACCTCCCTTTCAGTATTCCAACAATTGGTAGCAGATCTAGTTCCTTCATGAACAACCTAACCACTGGAAGGTGAATCGTCACAATGGAGGAAGGGGAAGGGTTCTCGACAAAAAAATCCCTAATATTTAATTTATCATAATATGTCTTCTAGAAAGTAAGAATGCAATAATTTATATGTCTCTCATATATGATGTGTGGGCTTTAGTAGTAAATGGTTACAAATCTCCAAACACTCCTCCAACTGATAGAACTGAAATTAGTCTCGGTAATAATAATTTCATGTACAAGAATTCCATTCTTTGTGGATTGAAAAAATAGGTATATACCAAATTCATATACTATGCCTTGGATAATCATATGTGGGACAAACTACAAATGATTTATGAAGTATATGAGAAGGTTAAGAGAGAAAATTTACAAGTCTATAAAGGACAATTTGAGACTCTCAAAATGAATGAAGAAGAGAACATTGTAGGCTATCCTTGTGTGTATGAGGTTCTCAATTCCATCAAAGGATTAAGAGAATATTTTAAGAAGATATTGTTTTAAATCAGATGCTCAGATCGATTCCCTCAAGATTTAATCCAAAAATATTAGTTATTGAAGAAATGAATGATCTAGATAAACTAACATTTGATGAGCTACATGGAACACTAACTGCATATGAAATGAGAATATAACAGGATAACCCACCAAGAAAATAAAGGAAGGAAGCAACCTTTAAAGAATCAAAGAGGACATAGTCCACAATAAGTGATTGATCAGACAATGAACTGGATGAGGAAGAAACAAACTTTATCAAGAAGCTAAAAAATAGATACAATGGTAAGCTCCATTTCAAATGTTTTAATTGTGGAAAAATATGACACTTTTCTCATAAATGTGATTATGCAAATATCAATGTGAAAGAAGAATTTTAGAAAACCAACAAAAGGAAGATTGAAAAGGAGAAAAATTCTTACAAACAAGGGAAGAATATATATACCCATGAAGACAACAACTCATCATATGATAGTGACAATGAAGAAGACAATATTCTCTTTATGGTTTTGGAAACAAAAATAGATGAATATATTGAAAAAATAGAAGAAAACAACTATGTTAGAGATGCATAAGTAAATATTGAATCATAACTCATTAGTGCCCTAGTATAAAATTAAAGACTTAAGAAAAAGAATAGAAAGAAGAAGAGGGAACTACAAAAATATAAAGAGAAGGAATATGATGATAAGGAAATAGAGAATACAATAATTACATTGAAGGTTCAAGTACAAGAAGCAAGGAATATCGAAGAAGTTCTGATCCGGATTATTTTCGGCATGAAATGAGAGCAGAGATATAACACATAAATATTCATAGATATTGCAAGAGAGACAACAATATAACAGAGATATCATGTAAATATAACAAGAGTCACAGATATACAATAATACACGATTTCTATTAATGAGATAAATGTACAAAGACTGTAAAAGTACAGAGTGAAAGACTCGCTAGAATGGTGGTAGCTTATCTCTGAGAAGAGATGTGATGGCTACTTGCATGCGCAAGAAGATGATCATTACAATGAGGCTCTAAGAGCCTTTTTAACATAAGTAAAATCCAAAACCCTAACCCCGGAAGATGAAAATCCAAAAGGTTTGCGGGCCCCGATGGGGGTAGTTGATACGTCAACTTCCCAGGGGCGTGGCTTTGGCATACGATCTCTGTTTGGGGCGCTTGATAGTTTGCTGGAAAGATATATCCGAGAAATAAAACTTTTGGGTGAGAATCAGCGATCTACGATCCATGTTACTCCCCGTTTTCTCAAAAAACATTGTTTAGGGCCTCAAAATGGCCCTGGAAGTTAAAAATTGCTAAAAATAGTAAATTACCAAAATTGTCAGAAACATGTTTTGGGCCATTTGGAGAAGGTGGGTGGCCACTAATATCCACCTGGATCAAGTTCTAAAGGTGCAAATGAAAGAAAAACAAGATACTTGCAACACTCTTGAATCTGAAATTTTCCACCTGAGAAATAAGTTGGAGAACTCAACAAGAAGCTCTACAGTGCTAGATGAAATCCTAAATCATCAAAGAGAACCATCTAACAGAATGGGTCTTGGATACAGTAATAGAAAGGAATTTTTCAATGAAGAAACATCAACATATTTAGAGCAACCAATAGAAAAAAGAACCAAGATCTCTGTTGACACTCTCAAAAATCCAAACAAAGTTGAAGACCACAGAAGGGAGGAACAATATGATCCACAAGAGACAAATTTTACTCACAAAGACTGAATCTGGAAAACTATCCCATCAATATGGAATCACTCAACCAGGCATAAAAAATATTTCTATGGATATTTCTATTCTTGTAATGGATTTGGTCATAAATCAATATACTATAGAACAAGTATAAGAAGAAATTACATGAGGAATAACTACCAGGATGGCCAGGGATTCTTGAGGAGAAATTAGAATTCATTTTTTCCCTTAATGAATTACATCCTCATATATTTTAAATGTAATAATTTTGGACATATAGAAAAGTAAATGAGAAGTAATCTCAAGAAAGTCTCACCTATAACAAAACGAATTTGGGTACAAAATAAATAAAATTCCCTATTTGTTCAAGAAACTCTTCTTTCTCGGAAAAATAAGGATAAGTGGGTTATTGACAATGGATTCTCTAGTCATATGACAGGAGATAAAAAAAAAAAAAATCACCACCTTGAAGAACAATGATGGCAATGTTACCTTTGGAGACAATGGAAGATCGAAGATAGTTGGAAAAAGAACCCTCTTCCTTGACAATGGAAAGGCTAAAATAGAAAAAGTTATGTATGATGAAGATCTATAAGATAATCTTCTCAATGTAAGTCAGATGTGTGATGAAGGACACAATATCATATTTAACTATCTATAATGTGAGATAAGAAAAGTAGAATTAGGCAAGTTGATATCAAAAGGAATCAAAACCCCAAATAACGTATAAGTTCTTAGTCAAATCAATGGAGAAAATTGATTTATAGGATATATAGATGAAAGTTCTCTATGGCACAAAAAAATGGGTCATATAAAATTTGACTATATGGTAAAAAGCAATACCAAAAATGCACTAAGAGACATGAAAAAAATCATAAAACCCTCAAGTACTATTTGTAAGATGTGTCAGCATGAAAAATTGTTGGCACAGAGGCTGACCCAGGGTTCAACTTGTATAGTGCACCAACAAACCCTAACTACTGGCCCTTTCGGCAACACCTGCGAAGTAGATGCAGTCTCAGTCGAAGTAGTAATATGGGGTTGCAGGACACGGGTGTCTACAACCAGAGGAAATGAAAAGTGGATCCAATACAACAACACACAACAATCGAGATATTATTTACCCTTCCTATGCTTACTTCGCAAATTATGTGTGTGATCTAAAAAAATAATTTAGTAACAATATATCAGATCACAAACAACACAACATCAATCACAAAGAACAACAAGATATATGTGGCTCACCCTCTCCCTAGGGCTACGTCCACAGAACTGTGTTTCTTGATATATTATATGAAAACATACAGTTCTATCTGTGCACTTAGATTGCAGATCTCTCTCTCTCTCTCTCTCTCTCTCTCTCTCTCTCTCTCTCTCTCTCTCTCTCTCTCTCTCTCTCTCTCTCTTTGCCCCCCTATGCACCCAACTGCAGGGTTGATCTTCAGACCAAGCTGAAGATCTTACAATACAGTCTCAATACTATTCTAAAAAAATATCAATAATGAACAAAAACAACCATAGTATCAACGAACTGACCTCGAACGAACCCTCCCAAGTATTTTAGACCTTTATTTATACATTACATGGAAAAGTCTAGGTGTCAAAACCCTATATCCAAAACCCTAGGTGCCAAAACCCTAGGTCTACTTGACCTACGCTTTAAGGGATTCACCAACCTATCCTTCCTTCTCTTCCGTGAGGTTGTCCAAATAACTCGTTGATGTCTTTTTCTTCTTACTGAGTGTTGGGACCAAGATATGATCATTTTCATGATGGTTATTATACACTTTTTCCATATGTATGTATGTGCTTTTCATCTTTTGAAGGATCTTTTTGGAGAATTGGATGATAAAATGGTATGATCGACATAAGGTACATATAATTCATGTTTAGTGATTAAATCAAGTTTAATTCATCATGTTCTATGATTTCCAAGAGTTAATTCATGTTTTTTTGTTGTTACAGGGCAAAACGCACCATGTTTCCAGTTCCAACACTTGATCCGGCACTTGTTCCAACAATCGTTCCGATAACCCATCCAACACTCGTTCCAACACCCAGTATTGCACAAAAACGCAAGGTGAGTTGGCAGTTATGGCATTGGTGGCCAGTGATGGAAAAATCGGTCACATGGGTTTTCTTCAAGATCTTCCCCTCTAGCTACTAAGCTCCATACAACTCAGTTTCAGTTGTCCAAAGAGGGAAATTATTGGCTTGCTCTGTTTCGGCAGTTAGGGCATCATTTATTGTAATTTACCGATATTAGAAGTGGTTAGACCCTCCAGTGGTTGATCACTTTCTTTGTAATCTTATAAATATTGCTAGGATGATCATAAGATTCAAAACTAGGGAGAAGAACCAGTGTATTAGAGACAAATTCATTTTTTCTCTGTTTTGATATTATACATTGCCAAAATTGTGCCAGAACTACATTTTCAAGCTTTAATGGTGGACTCTCCTTGTTAATCTTGTGGTGTGATTTTAAAGAGTGACCATGACTTGCTGGGGTTCCCACCAGTAGTCTGGTAACTCTTTTTTAGTTTATTTATGCATTTTTGTAGTTTAGTTTTCTCTCTTTATTTCCTGTACATGCATTTTTCTTTTGTTATTTAACTTGATGTTGTAGTTTAAATTAATTTAACTCTTTTGCAGGTTAGTATGAAGGCTTGTTCTAACATGAATTGATCTTGTAGTTAGGAATGGATCTGTAGATCCCTAAACTAACCCCATGTGTAGTTAGATATTAGATTACATTTTCATTTATAATTGTAGAATCAAGTTTAAAACAAAGTTTTAATTAGAATAGAACAAAGTTTTTAATTGGGTTTTCTTTGACAAGGGTTTGATGGATGGATACAATTGATTTTAGTTTTTAATCATAGCTTGCTTATTTCATTTTTATGTAGAATTGGCTTAGCTAGTTGTTGGTTAATTTAATTGTTAGTTTACTTTTAATTTCTTTTTTTTAAGCATTTCTTTCTTGCAGTTTGAATTGTTAGAATATATGTAGTATAGTTTCATTTATGTAATTTCCTTTCCTAGGATTAAAATTCAATTGAATTTCTTAGTTAATGGTTGAATTTGGTTTTGCTTATGTAGTACAAAAGTATAAATTATGACCTTGTTATGTTGTTGATGGTTCATATATGCATATGCAGAGTATTTAACATTGTTTTGTCATGGCTAAACTCTCATTGGATTGTTTAATCCATACCTTTCACTTTGCCATTGAGATTATGGTTGAGCTCATACTACTGGAATTATCCTCTGTTGTCAAGTGCCATTGATATATCATCTAACACCGAAGACATTCACACAACCACCAACATTATATTTGAATTGTCATAGGTTAAAAGAATAGTTTTCCTTCTTTCATAGATATAGTTTCTTTCTTTCATAGCTTAGGAAATAGTCTTATTTGTTGTTGTAGGATAGATAGACTTTTCTTTGATATATTAGATAGAAGTTTTTTTAAGAATTAGTTGTTAGTCTTTCTTGCTCTCAATAGACTAGATTTCCTTTCATGCATTGCATTGAGCATTTAAATTTCCTTTCATGCAAGAGAAATATTTTTGCATTAGGCATTTAGTCCACTTGACTCTTAGGCTAGATAGTTGTTCAATGAGAAGTTTTTCTTGCAGTAGTGTTGGCAGCCAACCCAATTTTTTTTTGATTGCTCTCAAAAA
>JZKD02S0147485.1:11307-23657 GCA_000966675.3 Picea glauca
AAATATGATTTCACATCTCTAAAGCATCCTCAAACATAACATCTAAATTTAGAGAAAAGCTCTCTATGAGAAATAATGAGAAATTAAAATCATGAGAAACGACATAAAATAACATGACATCAATCTCAAAAGGCCTTACATTCTAATTAAACCATGCTTGTTGAATGTAGTTCACATTTCATGACTTTCAAGTAAACAATCATCATCTCTTCCAAAATACTTAGCTCGCTAACTTATCTTCTCATTTTATTAAGTGTAGGTGCCACCAAATAGGTACCTATTGGATCTATCTTCCTTGAATGAGGATCAAGATATAATAGGAGAGGTTGAAAGTGAGACGTATTGTACTAGATCTAACAGTTCTCGATCAACTAGAGATGAAAAGGTAAGGCAGATATTTCATAGATGCATGGAATTTTTATTGCCGAAGGAGGGTAGTGTGATTATGATGATGAGAGCATAGGTGACATTGAGTTTCCCTTGAGGTATAGACATTTAGTGCAACCATGGGTACCTAAGGAGCTACCTCAATTGGACAAATATTTCTTCATCAATGGGAGGATGCATCACATTGCTCCATCATCCTTACATGGATTGGGGCTATTTTCCATGGATGGCGTAAAGGTCAAATATGGTACTGTAACTGAATTGATGGAGTATGTTGGACCATGCTACAAATACAATCACTGGTTGATGTTGGTTCGATATATGCGAAGTATGCGTAGATACAAAGTTGCTACAAACTATATACAACTAGTAGACAACAATCAAAACAAAGGGGCAACTATGTATATTGATGGAAGGCCAAAAGCTTCCAGAAACATTGGAGGATTTATACATAGTACATGACCAGGGACAACAACTAATCAAGCAAATTGCATATTTGAGGGGCGTTAAGAAAATCGTATATTCATATGTGCAACAAAATCAATAGTTGCAGGTGAAGAACTGTTGATCGATTACAATTTGAATCGAATAGATGTAGGTGATGCTACTATGGGGGTAAATATCTTATATACCATTTAACTCAACCTTTGATCAATCACTCTTATTATTTTTTTTTTTGCATTAATTATCTTATATACCATTTAATTGAACCATTTGCATTAATTGTCTTGCTTCTTGTATTGTGGTAGAGCGATCATGCTCGGATGCCTGCATGGTCTAGAGAAAGCTCCGAATAGGTAAAATTCGATGTAATAACAATTTTTTTTATTATATAATAGTTGTTAATATGATTGCAATATCTATTTTTTTAATGTTATAGTTATTTTCATAAATTTTATTGATTGATTTATTGTGTTAGGGTGATTGTGGAAAGTCACTTGTAGCTACATCCATCTAGGCTGACCATGGAAAGTCACTTGCAACTACATCCATCCAGGGTGACTGTGGAAAGTCACCCGTTGTTCCACATCATGTATATGTTAATAGTAACTAAATATGATTACAATAACTAAATTTATTTAATGTTAAAATTAATTTCCTTAATTTTATTGTTTGATGTTTTTAGTCCACATTCAATGTGGATGATGAGGTGATTGAGGAAGAAATATTTTATTCGACAAACCCAATGGAAACTGTTAGGAAGGCCTTGAAAAGGGAAAACATATAATTACTTGGTTTGATTAGCAAAAGACCCATGATGGAGGAGATCATCACAAGAATGAATGAGTTGAAATCTCAAATACATTCTTATGGGGTAAGTGGCATCTTTACATAATTTTATCAACTATGACATATATTCAATTATGATTTTTAGTTTTATATTTTTTATATGATCTGATAAAGTTAAGTATTCCTTTTGTAGGATTTTTTTAAAACCCAAGAGTGGACAACCTACAAAGACCGTTATTGGTAGCAATGATGCTCCAGTGTGGCCACAACGTCAACATAACATACCAGTGAGGATTTTTACTCTCTCGAGGTTGACCTTGGATCAAATGATGAGCATACTGATTTTGAGTAGCATGACATGCCTGAGCAGGGCCATCGAGACATTGGGACTCCACATGATATTGGAGATGAACCTAGTGTCGATTGCAAGGAATATTATCCTGGAGAAACATTGTAACACCCTGTTTCCCCCAGTCTATAAAAATAACTATACTAGCCAAGTATTGTGGAAAACTCAAAATGTGAATGTGTGATGTAAATAGACCTTGTGAAAAAGGTCGATGAATGTGAATAATATTATGAATATATATATTGCAAGACTGCTGAGAGGGGAATATGCTGAAAAAGAGACCACGATGGCTGGATAAAGGTGGTGGAAGGCACCTGGGATGGTGGCATTAACTTCCACCGAAAACCAATACCGTATTTGGTCTTCACTGGCCCGGAGAACCAAGATCAGCTCGATGGCCCGAAATTAATTACTCATAGGTTGGTAGGTGGATGGCTCCTCATGCGTAATGAGGGATGGGGGTAAACCGCCCATCCGTGGACCGTCCTGACACCTGACCACCGCGAGGGGGATCGTGCCACACACAACCTCGCTGGAAAGGAAAAAGGCAGGAGGTGTGGGTGATCAGGGGGGAGACGTGAGGAAAGGAAAAGAGAACTCTGGAGATATGCAGAGTGAGTGATAGCGGAGAAGGGGGAGAGTAACCCTCGTTCTCGATCACTGGCAAACCAAGACACAGTCTCATAGCATCATGGTCTCAGCTCGGGGGTGGCTAGTGGTAAATCCGTTGGGAGTCTCTAAGCCTATGGTTGGGTGGAAACGAGCACCCCTCTCAGTAGTTGCACTCATTTTCTGGTGTTATTTCTGATAAGTGTTTTATATCGTGCACCTTGAAAATTCATATGCTGACATATATGCTCATAGTCTGTGCAGTTTTATAAATGGTCTGAGTATAAGACTGCCTATGTAGTGTTTTGATTCTGAAATGGTGGTTGCATGCTTATAATGGAAGGGCCACGTATGGCTTATGTCTATAAATAGATTTATATGTATATACACACATTGAATCAATTCAGAATTTAAGCCATTTCTCGGGAAACCTATACCCTTATCCATCTCGGGTGATACCCTGGATAAATCTCCCCATAGAGACACCCTTTTTGAGAAGCTCAGAAGAGGTAGCACTTTGTGTGCAAAGACTCTGCAGAGGCGCAGAAGTCGCATAATCCCTTGAGGATTCGAAGAATGATTATTGATCAATGGATGAAATCTTGTCGGGAGATCTGCGGTCATTCACGACCGTTAGATCGAAGGAATAAACGAGGGTGTTAAATGCCTTAACCCTTTTTCCTTTATCTTCGCGAGTAGCGAAGAAATCGGGATCGTAGACCCCCAAAGTCCATGAATTCGTGTCCAGGCAGCTTAGGAACAACACAATGGAGAGACAGGTCTGAGCCGTCAAATCTTGGTCTAAACAGCCGACAGCCGTTGGATCTGTCGAGAATTACACAAGGTTTAAACCTCACGCGAAGAGTAGCAGGGCGAGAGTTCTGAGAAGTTTATTGTATTGGGATATCGACTTTTGAGAGCTCGGGGATCCAGAGGACGAGAGTCCGAGTACTCGACCTCAGAAATTGCGACAAGGTGAAATAGATCTGAGCCGCCCGTCTGTGGAAGGACACGCGTCGCGAGATCCTCCCTATCAGGGATTCAGACATCGGGAGTCAGAAGAGGAAGTCTCTTGACCTTGTGAATGGCGAAGTTGCGAGAGGATCCTGGACCGTAGATCCTAGGGACCCATCGGAGCCCTATAAGCCGTTGATGTAATCCTTTACTTAGGCAAAAGAGTGAACTCGACTACGTCCCAAAAGTCCCGAAGACATCGGGACCATCCATGTTGGAGGACAGGTGGCGAAGATCTGTCTATTTTTCATATCGGGGATTCGTAAGTTTGAATGTGGAAGACCCGACTCTTGGAGTCGCGAAGTCCCGAGTCACGAGATTGTGATATGATCCGAGCCGTTGATCAAAGAGGAAGGACAGCCGTGGGATTTGGCATCTCGATACATCGCGTATCGGGGGTTCATGAGTTCAGAGGTCGAAGGGAATCGTTTACGACCTCTCGAGTAGCGAAGTGCCGAGAGCCAATCACGAGAGAAAACGTGGCATAATTTCTTGGTGGGGCCCACGTGATTGACAGGTGGACACAAGTCGCTTGGAGAAGGGAGTCAACGTTTCGTTGAATTATCGTGTCTCGGGGATTTGTGGGATAAGAGCCTGAGAGCTCAACCCTTGGACTTGCGAAGTCCCGAGTAGCGAGAAGGCTAGAAGGATAATAAATGTCGCTTCTCGGGGGTTCGTGAAGGAGAGGTGCCAAGATTTAACGCTACAACTCGCGAAGTGGCGAGTTGCGAGAAGTGCAAAGAGGAATTCAACTATTGCTGACTTTCACGTCTCGGGATTCCGGAGAAGAAGAGCACGAGAGCTTGACACTTCAACTTGCGAGGTTGCGAGTAGCGAAAAGTGTCAAAGAGAAGTACCGAAGGAATCTGGACCGTCCATCAAGGGAGACGCGTGGTGAGCGGTCAGAGCTCAGGGAAAGTTTTGAAATCCTGTGGACCATTGGATCCACGCTATCAAGGAATGTTGATATCCTACATGGATACCCATGCTGAAGTTTAGAGATTTGCATGACAGGAGTTTTTAGGATCATTGCATCTCGAACCCCCGGGCACTGAAACCCCGAAAGGATCCAAACCGTCGGATCAGGGGAGGTGTACAACCGTTGATATCCTTTGGAGGGAAACTTGGGAGACTTCATGAATTTCGGGGATTTGAATGGGAAAGGAAGAAGTCATGCATCGCGATTTCTAGAATCATGAAGGGCTGGTAAGGTCTTTTCCGATTTAAGCACGGGGTCACAGAGTGTGGTTGCGAGGACAAGACCCAAACAGGGATTTTGTACTCGCTAGCCCTATCGGGGTTCGGCGTTTCGCTGTGTCGGGGTTTGTAGAGTAGAAAGACTCGACACTCTGGCAGTCCTGAGCCATGAAGAGCGAAAGGATGCCATACTTGTTCGGTCTGTGGTCGTGACCCACGATCACAGGGAGGTGAATAGGGAAGAACTAGCCTGCGTTAGGCCCCCGTAGGACTTCGGGTATTCTGTCCCTTGAGGAAAAGCATAAATTTTATTATGCCGTAGTGGGTATGTGACAAATTGGTATCAGATCATGGTTACAACACTTGGCTTGCTTGGGATCATGAACGAGTTGTGCAAAAGCTCCGTTCAGAACACTCTTAAAAAAAAGAGTAAACCCCCCTGTCTTAACCTTCCTAATCAAAAAACGAAGTTAAGAATGAAAAACCCCTATTGTGTGTGTGTACATGTGAAAATATGAACTATGTACTGGTTATAAATAAATATAAATATTGACTAACAACCAACGTTTTTCCTTTTGCACACAAGTGGAAGATCAACCGCAGGAAATTACCAACGCATAGTATGGTGACTCACCAAGAAGTGGGAGAAGGCTCCCACAATAGAGACAAAGAGTTTGACGAAAGAAGGGCAGTAGGGACCCCTCCAGATATAGCCGAGACTGTGAGGAGTCTCATGGTCGAATTACAAAGTTGCAAGGCTGACAATGAAAGGATGATGAAAGAACAAGAAAGGAAAACATAAATTAACGCAGTTTTATTGCAGAGTTTATCCGATCTACAAAGACAAATGCAGCATGAACCTGAAACTCAGAAACATGGTCATATCAGTGGACACACTGAGAGGAGCACCTCGAAAAAGGTCCACCCCAGAGGTAAAGGACCAGTGCCGAGTGATTCCTCTGAGAAGGAAGCTGGCGATTCAGAAGGCTCTTCTAGCAGCAGGGCCAGTTCCTATTCCTAAAAGAAACAGAAGAAGCAAAAGCCTTCCAAAGGTAAAAAATTCTAAGAATTCAGAAAGGCCAAACCACCCTCCTTCGACGGTGAAATAAAGAAGGGAGAGGAAGCAGAGGCCTGGCTACTTGGATTAAATAAGTATTTCAGAGTCCATGACTTTTCAGAAAATATGAAGGCCCGAGTGGCCACCTTCAACTTGAATGGAAAAGCTTCCATTTGGTGGGAAGACCTTAAGAATATGAAAGGGGTTCGCAAAGAGGACCTGTCTTGGGAACGGTTTGAGAAATACTTCCGGAAGAAGTATTTGTCGGAAAAATATTTCGACGAGAAGACAAAAGAGTTTTATGAACTCAAACTGGGGCAACTCACTATAGAGGAACATGTCAACAAATTCCTCGACTTGCTGAGATATGTGCCTTATATAAAAGAAGAAAAGGCAAAGGTGCAATGATTCATCAGTGGGCTACCGAAGGACTACCAGAACATAATTGAATTTGATGAGCCAAAGACTCTAGAAGACACTATTCGAAAGACAACCTATTGTCATGAACAATTTGGGCATCGAGCAAAACCTCGCGAAGGATGGAAATAGAAGAATAGTTCAAGATTTCAGAAAAGGGGAATTAAATCCCCAGGGTTTAAGAACTACAAGAAGAACCCAAGAATGAACTTTCCAGCCCGGAGTATGCACCAACAAGATTTTCCCTCCTTGAGCAGAAATAAACCTCCTGGACCTGTACCAGTAAAGACTGATAACCCAAAGAGAGAACCTTTGAAATGCTGGGGTTGTGGAGAAGAACATCTCCTGAGAGACTGTCCACAAAGACAACATAATAGTCGGAGGATTTATAACATCCAGGAAGCTACTACAGTCAATGATGTGGCTAGGAGTGTACCGCAGATTTATGCAGCCTTGGATAATAACCAAGCTGACCATCAAGCTTCAGTGGTGGAGATAGAGGGTATGATCTCCAACCATCTAGTGTCTATTTTGATTGACCTTGGTTCAAACTTGAGTTATATAGCCCCTAAAGCTGTTGAGAAGTGTAAACTACAACCACAAAAACAAACCAAGCCATGGTTGGTACAGTTAGCCACTGGCACCAAAAGAAGGGTAGCAGAGATCATACCAGCCTGCCAATTGATGTTGGGTGAATTTCCCACCCAAGCAACCCTTAACGTATTACCCCTCAGATTGTACGATATGTTGATTGGTATGGACTGGCTAGCCGCCCATAAAGCCAGATTGGATTGTTACCATAAAACCTTAGAATGTGTGAGAAAAGAAGGAAAAAGGATGACCCTTCAAGGGATCCGAAAACCTGTCTCGGTGAGACAAATATCAGCTCTGCAAATGAGAAAGTATTGCGGAAAGGGATGTACCCTATATGCAATACATGTGTTGAAAACAATCGAAGATGACAAACCAAACCCTGACGATCACCCGACCCTGAGAGAATACAAAGATGTGTTTCTGGAAGAGGTACCGGGTTTACCTCCGAGAAGGGACATAGACTTCTCGATAGAACTTGCACCGAGAGCGGTGCCGGTGTCTAGGACACCCTACTGGATGAGCACACCCGATTTAGTTGAACTCAAGATGCAATTAAAGGAAATGATGGATAAAGGCTATATTCGACCCAGCGTGTCCCCATGGGGAGCACCATCGTGAAAAAGAAGGACGGTACCCTTAGACTGTGTATAGATTATAGACAACTCAATAAGGTAACCATAAAGAACAAGTACCCCTTGCCTAGGATCGATGACTTGTTCGATCAATTGGGGGGTGCGTCCATTTTCTCAAAGATTGATTTGAGGTCGGGATACCATCAAGTCCGAATCAAGTGTGAAGACATCCATAAAACTGCCTTCCGGATGAGGTATGGTCACTATGAGTTCGTGGTAGTGCCATTTGGGTTGACCAATGCCCTTGTCACTTTTATGTGCTTGATGAACAATGTACTCAGTAAATTTCTAGATAAATTTGTGCTAGTTTTTATTGATGATATATTAATTTACTCTAAGAATAGAGAAGAGCATGAAGAAAATCTTAGGCTTGTGCTGCAAGTACTCATAGAGCATCAACTCTATGCTAAATTCAACAAATGTGACTTCTTCCAGAAGCAAATACATTACTGGGGTCATGTTCTTTCCGAAGAAGGGGTAGCAGTGGACCCTAACAAAATCAGGTCTATCATGGAATGACCTACCCCAAGGGATGTTTCGGATATCAGATCCTTTATGGGATTAGCAGGATATTACAAGAGATTTATAGAAGGATTCTCCAAGATTGGTTGTCCAATCACTGCCCTCCAGAAGAAGGGGATAAAATTCCTGTGGACGCAGAAATGTGAAGAAAGATTTCAAACCCTGAAACATCTACTGACCCATGCACCCGTGCTGAAAATTGCCGACCCAAAAGCTGACTTCCTCGTGTGCACAGATTCCTATAAGGAAGGGCTTGGAGGAGTCCTTATGCAGCAAGGAAGTGTGATTTTCTATGAATCCCGAAAATTGAATGAGCATGAAGTCAACTATGTGACCCATGATCTAGAACTGGCTACCATAGTGCATGCCTTGAAAATGTGGAGGCATTACCTCATGGGAAGAAAATTTGTACTTATGATAGATCACTATGGATTGCGATACCTGTTTGATCAACCAAAGCTCAACGCCAGAAAGGCTAGATGGATGTCCCTCCTTAGCGAATTTGATTTCGAAATCAAACACATTAAAGGAAAAGAAAATAGGGTTGCCGATGCCCTTAGCAGAAGCATGAAAACAATTCACCTGGCAGGAGTGAGCACCTGTGAGACAGATGTCAAGGAAAGAATCAGAAATGTACAAAGGACAGATCCATTTGTTCAGACCATGACCATGTACCTACAACAAGAACCCGCCGGAGTAAAATATGAAGGCTATCAGATGACCGAAGGAGTTCTGCTCACTTACAGAAACATATTTTATATTCCAGCGTGTGACGACTTGAAGAGGTTCATTATGGATGAACTACATAAAAGACCCTATACTGGTCATCCAGGATACCAGAAAATGGTCACTGCCACCAGGAAACAATTTTATTGGCCTGGATTGAAGAAAGACATAGCCGAGTACTTGGCCAAATGCATAGAATGCCAGCAGGTTAAAGCAGAACACTGACATCCAACAGGGTTATTGAAACCTTTACCAATCCTAGAATGGAAATGGGAAACCATCTCCATGGATTTCATCACGGGATTACCAAGTTCGACCAAACAAAATGATTCCATTATGGTAGTGGTGGATAAATTGAGCAAGTCTGCTCATTTCATCCCTGTCAAATCAACTTGCAAAGAAATAGATATCGCCCAGGTATTCATGAAAGAGATATTCAGACTGCATGGTATGCCGAAAGAGATCGTGTCTGACAGAGACATGAAATTTACTTCTAACTTTTGGAAATCACTGATGACTGGTTTAGAGACCAAATTGTTGTTTAGCACCGCCTATCAACCTCAAACCGATGGACAGACAGAAAGAGTGAATCAAATATTAGAAGACATGTTAAGGATGCATGTAATGCATCAACCCAAGAAATGGGAAGACTACCTGTCACTGGTATAATTCGCCTACAACAACGGCTACCAAGCATCCCTAAAGATGAGTCCCTTCGAGGTCCTCTGTGGTAGGCCGTGTAATACTCCAGTTAGCTGGAGTAATCCCATAAACAAGATATCTTTTGGACCCAACATGTTAAAAAAAATGGAACAACAAGTGACTCAGATAAAACAAAATCTAAAGGTCTCTCAAAACCGACAAAAAAGTTATGCCGACCAAAAGAGAACTCCAAGAGAGTTCAAAACGGGAGATCATGTATATCTCAGAGTTAAACCCAGGAAGAGTTCCCTGAAAATGGGAGCTTGTGCCAAGTTGGCACCTCGGTATTGTGGACCCTTTGAGGTTCTAGATAGAGTGGGACCTGTAGCCTATCGGCTAGCACTTCCTCCCACAGTCAAAGCACATAATGTTTTCCATGTTTCATTATTGAAGAAATATGTACATGATGCTAATCATATAATTGATTGGTCTGTGATTCAGGTGGAACCGAAGGGAGAATTTCTACCAGAACCCCAATGCATACTAGATAGAAAGGAAACCCCGCTCTGGAATCAAACCCTTGCACAGGTCAAGGTGTAGTGGAAACATTTTGGCCCAGATGAGGCTACGTGGGAAATGGAGGATGCCATGAAACATGCATATCCGATTTTGTTAACATCTATACATGCAGGTCATGTTGATAGATAGAACATTGAGGATGATGTTCCTTTAAGGGGGAGGGAATTGTAACACACTGTTTCCCCCAGTCTGTAAAAATAACTATACTGGCCAAGTATTGTGGAAAACTCAAAATGTGAATGTGTGATGTAAATTACCTTGTGAAAAAGGTCGATGAATGTGAATAATATTATGAATATATATATTGCAGGACTGCTGAGAGGGGAATATGCTAAAAAAGAGACCACGATGGCTGGATAAAGGTGGTGGAAGGCACCTGGAATGGTGGCATTAACTTCCACCAAAAACCAATACCGTATTTGGTCTTCATTGGCCCAGAGAACCAAGAGCGGCTCGCTGGCCCAAAATTAATTACTTGCAGGTTTGTAGGTGGATGGCTCCTCATGCGTAATGAGGGATGAGGGTAAACCACCCATCCATGGACCGTCCTGACACCTGACCACCGCGAGGGGGATCGTGCCACACACAATCTCACCGGAAAGGAAAAAGGCAGGAGGTGTGGGCGATCAGGGGGGAGACGCGAGGAAAGGAAAAGAGAACTCTGGAGATATGCAGAGTGAGTGATAGCGGAGAAGGGGGAGAGTAACCCTCGTTCTCGGTCATTGGAAAACCAAGACACAGTCTTGCAGCATCGTGGTCTCAGCTCAGGGGTGGCTAGTGGTAAATCCATTGGGAGTCACTGAGCCTATGGTTGGGTGGAAACGAGCACCCCTCTCAGCAGTTGCACTCATTTTCTGGTGTTATTTCTGATAAGTGTTTTATATCTTGCACCTTGAAAATTCATATGTTGACATATATGCTCATAGTCTGTGAAGTTTTATAAATGGTCTGAGTATAAGACTGCCTGTGTAGTGTTTTGATTCTGAAATGGTGGTTGCATGATTATAATGGAAGGGCCACGTATGGCTTATGTCTATAAATAGATTTATATGTATATACGCACATTGAATCAATTCAGAATTTAAGCCGTTTCTCGGGAAACCTATACCCTTATCCATCTCGGGTGATACCCTGGATAAATCTCCCCATAGAGACACCCTTTTTGAGAAGCTCAGAAGAGGTAGCACTTTGTGTGCAAAGACTCTGTAGAGGCGCAGAAGTCACATAATCCCTTGAGGATTCGAAGAATGATTATTGATCAACGGATGAAATCCTGTCAGGAGATCTTCGGTCATTCACGACCGTTAGATCGAAGGAATAAACGAGGGTGTTAAATGCCTTAACCCTTTTTCCTTTATCTTCGCGAGTAGCGAAGAAATCGGGATTGTAGACCCCCAAGGTCCGTGAAATAATCTGGACCATGAATTCGTGTCCAGGTAGCTTAGGAACAACGCAATGGAGAGACAGGTCTGGGCCGTCAGATCTTGGTATAAACAACCGACAACCGTTGGATTTGTCGAGAATTACACGAGGTTTAAACCTCACGCGAAGAGTAGCAGAGCGAGAGTTTCGAGAAGGAGATTGTATCAGGATATCGGCGTTCGGGAGCTCGGGGATCCGGAGGACGAGAGTCTGAGTACTCGACCTCAGAAATCGCAACAAGGAAAAATAGATCTGAGCCACCCGTATGCAGAAGGACACGTGTCGCTAGATCCTCCCTATCGGGGATTCAGACATTGGGAGTCAGAAGAGGAAGTCTCTTGACCTCATGAATGGCGAAGTCGCGAGAGGATCTTGGACCGTAGATCCCAGGGACCCATCGGAGCCCTATAAGCCGTTGATCTAATCCTTTACTTAGGAAAAAGAGTGAACTCGACTACATCCCAAAAGTCCCGAAGACATCGGGACTGTTCATGCTCGAATCGTCGCCGGGTGAGCAAAAATGGGAGCACTAGCATGCCCTGTTGGGCTCAGCAAGGCAGAACAAGATGAGATGTGGAGCAAAAAGGGTTAACATAAAACAGAATTTAAATACAATCTAACTAACAGCTGAAAGCAAATAACAATTCGAAAATAAACAAAAACGTCAAATATGAGACAAGGGAGTCATCAATGGTTTCAAGGCTTGATCTATTAGCGAAACCAGAGCACACGCTGAAGACAGAGATAGGGGTTCTCTCTCCCTCCAGCGGAAGGTCCTTCGGTGGCCTCAACACAATGATTTCCTTACAAAATGAACAGAATAGAAATGAGTGGCGAGAGAACTCTGGATTACACAGTTGATGGACTGGTTGTCAAAGACTAGGCTCTGAATCATCTGGACAGCGTAACTCTGCTTTGAATTCTCTGCTAAAACAATGAGTCTTCACGGCTATTTATAGCATTTTCCAGTCGG
>JZKD02S0147540.1:0-20336 GCA_000966675.3 Picea glauca
TGATGATGTTGGTACATATTGATGATTCATAGTTGATGAGTAGTTGACACATGATTGGTACATACTTGGTACATGGTTGAATGCACTTGTTTATGGTATAGGTTGATTACAGGTTGTTTAGTACAGGTTGGTGCATGGTTGATGCACTTTTTTATGGTACAGGTTGATTACAGGTTGAGGTACAGGTTGATGCATGGTTGATGCATGGTTCAGATTTATTGGTACATGTTTACAGTGGTATATCTCACAGTGATATTGTGACAGTGGTTCCATAATTCTACTTCTACTTCAGGGTGGCAGGACGGGGTAAGGATAGGTGGTTGTAGCCGAAGAACATAGGGGGTTGTAGCCTCCTTCTGGTTGTAGCCAGATAATTGGGGAGTTGGAGCTTCCCTTAGGTTGTAGCATGATAAACTAGGGGGCTGGAGCCTCCTTCCAGTTGCAGCTGGAAAACAAAGGAAGTTGGTGCTTCCAATGAATGTAATTCTCCAAGACATATAAGAAAAAACATTCCGTGGTTTTCTCCTGATTTGGGTTTCCACATAAAACATTGGTGTACTGTGTATGTGTGTGATTGTTTATTTATTATTGGTCATTATTGGATAATAATTCTACATTGATATAACATTTGAAGAAAAAAGGACTATAATTACGCTATTATTGATTCACCCTCCTTCTCAGTAATTCAACAGGTCTCCCCTCTTGTCATGGTACCGGAGGAAAATGGTAAATGGAGAATTTGTGTAAATTATCGAGAATTGAATAAATCAATAGATAAAGATCACTTCCCATTATAATTTATCGACCAGGTCCTGGACACACTAGTAGGAATTTTTTTTTTTCTATCCTCGACGGTTTCAGTGGATATAACCAGATCCAAATCGCCCATGAAGACCAAGAGAAAATCACGTTCACATGTCCTTGGGAGACATTTTCCTACCTTGTTCTACCATTCAGGTTATGCAACGCCCCCATCACCTTTCAGTGAGCCGTTATAGGTATATTTTTGGATCTCATTCATGATTGCGTGGAAATATATATGGATGATTTCACAACATATGGGGATGAATTTGATGAGGCATTAGCCAATCCAGAAAAGACATTAATTAGGTGCAAGGAGTCAAATGTTTCCCTTAGTAATAAAAAATGTTTTATGATGGAAACTGATGGCATTGTACTGGGGCATCACATCTTAGAAAAAAATATTCAAGTCGATAAAAATAAATAAAGGTAATACTGAATTTCCTAACTCCAACTTCATAGAAGTAGGTATGAATATTTATCGGATATGCTGGTTGTTACCGCAGATTCATTGAAAATATTTCACGTATTTCTCATCATTATTTGCCTTAGAAAATATATTGAGTTTGTATGGACAAAGACATGTTAGCATGCACTTGATGAATTGAAAGTCAAAATATTTGAAGCTCCTGTACTAAGAAGGCATGATTGGACCCTCCCATTCCACATTTCCATAGACGCATCTAACATTGCTATCGGAGTTGTTCTCAGACAACTTGAGGGAAAAGTCCCATATGTAATTTACTATGTCAATAAGAATCTCTCGCCTGGTGAATTGAACTATACAATAACCAAGAAAGAGTTTCTTGTTGTTATTCATGCAATAAACAAGTTTAGACACTACATCACTGGATATTATGTAATCTTCCATATTGATCATGCTGCTATTAAATATTTAATGAAGAAATCAATCACAAATGGTAGGGTCACTAGATGGTTGTTTTTATTGCAATAATTTGATATTACCATTTTAAACAGACCAGGAAAAAATAATGTAGTGGTTGAATTCTTTTCTAGAATAACATCTAATGAGAATGAACCTCCGATAAAAGATTGTTTTCTAGACGAACACCTCTTTGCAGTATCTACTAATTCACCTTATTTGCATATATTTCTAAACTTTTGGTTGCCGAAAAACTTTTGCATTATATGACCCCCAAAGAACGACAAATTATAGTCAAGAAAAGTGAAAGATTATTATGGATTGATGGTTTCCTCTTCTACACTGGGCCTGATTTTATTGTCAGAAGGTGTCATGATGGGCCATGTGGGGGTCACTTTGCAGATAAAAGGACTAGGTACAAGATACTCCACCAAGGGTATTATTGTCCCACACTTTTCAGAGATGCCAAAGAATATGTGAAGAGGTGCGACAACTGTCAACGCATGGGTAGACCTGTACAAACAAACAAAATGCCACTACAACCACAGATGGTGTTAGAACCTTTTGAAAAAAGGGACATTAATTTTGTGGGATCAATAAATCCCATATATCGTTGACACTCCTACATCCTCGTATGTACAAACTATGTCACAAAATGGATGGAGGCAAAGGCACTTCCGATAGCAACCGAACAAGTAGTAGCAAAATTTTCTACAAGGAAATTTTTGTAAGGTTCATGATACCATGAGAGATAGTGATAGATGGAGGAACTTAGTTCACATCATGAATTTTCAAAGACTTGATGGAAAACTACAAAATCAAGCATCTAGTAACAACACCATATCACCCACAAGAAAATGGACAGGTAGAGGGAAATAACAAGATCCATGTGGCCATCATTACCAAAAATGTCAGATTAAACCTCAAGGATTGGGACAATAGACTCCCTGAAGCTTTATGGGCCTATAGAACCACCTGGAGGACTACTACAGGCTGCACACCTTATGATTTAGTCTATGGATAATGAGTACTACTCCCCTTTGAAATAGAGATTCAGACACTGAGGAAAATAGTACAACTTGGGTTGGAACTATCAAAAGCTAAAAAACAAAAACTGCTTCGGATCAACGAGTTGGATGAACTACAACATGATTCCCTACATCAACCCACAATGATACAACATCAAAGGGCCAAATTCAACGATAAGTTTATCAATAAAAAGAAGTTCAACATTGGAGACTAGGCAATATTATTCAATTCCAGGTTCAAATATTTCAGAGGAAAATTTCACACTAGATGGCTTGGTCCATATGAGATTGACACGGTCTATGATAGTGGGGCCATCAAACTCCACACCATCAATGAACAAATGATTCCTCTAATGGATAACAAACATAGACTTTGTTTATATCAATGAACCTTATCAAAGGAAACCTTTTTTAGGAGAATTACAAAAGGATGTCTTGACAGTGACTTGGAACTCGCTCCTACTTTCAAAAAAATAAAAAGAGATTAAAAAAAAAAACTTAGAATAAACAAGAAGGGCACTTCACCGTTTCGTGATGGTTATGTCAAGATCCTTCTCAATAAATTTTAATAAAAACTTGTTTTTTTCTAATAATATTCTTTTCTAGGATACGTGGGGGAGAATAATGTTGTTGCAACTCCAGTTGTTGTGATTCCCTTTGCTTCAACTATTCTCATTGTTGCAACTCCCTTTGTCATAGAAATTGTTGTTTCCATAGCTATTCCTGTTGCGGAAACTCCCCCACTGCATCCATCCCCTTTGGATGCTACTCCATTTGTATCCCCCCCTATTCATTTTGTATATTCCTTTGGTTTCTACTCCACCCACAACCCTCCCATAGTCTACAAATTTCCCTTCCCCCATTCTCTTGGCTGCAACTCCACTGCAGCCTTCCCTCATTCCCCAAAACTCACAAGTTTCCCTCTTTACCCAAATCTTAGTCCATTTTTAGTGTTGCAGCTTCATTTCTTTGACTCACGTCGCTACAACTCCGCCCACAACCTCATTTCATCTTCCCACTTTTCACCTTTTTCCTCCACCACCGATGACACGACTCGTATCTGCACCATTTCACACATCATTCGTGCTGCAACCTCGTCGCTACAACTCCCTCCCTCGAATAAACCATAGTCCTACTATTTTTCATTGTTGCAGTGTCATTGTTGTGTCTCACATCGCCACAAATCCACTCATAGCTTCATTTCATTTTTTCACTTTCCACCCACACCTTTCCCCTCCATCCCCTATGCTGCAATTCATATCCCCACCATAGAGACACACTGCTAGTGCTACAGTTTCGTCGCTACAACTCCTGTTGTTGCGAATCCACTTGCAACTCACATTTTTGAGCATCGTCATTCCTACAATTCCAGCCGATGAAACTGACAATGACGACATTGTAATTCAGGCTAGGACCATTGATGGGACTCCATCCTCCGCCGCTAAGACTCGATCCATGCCGTACTCGTACAGCCACTCAAGGTAAGACATGACATGTACGTGTTCCTATCCGAATTTTCAATAAGTAAGTTCTAATGGCATGTGTCTATATCATTCTTCCATAACTGCTACATCAGAGAATCATTGCTATAATCACAATTCCCATACCCACCACCCTTATTGCTACAATTCCGAATCCACCAACCCATAATTCGTACAACACTACAAACACAAACACTCAGAGTTAGCAGATGAAAGGAGCCATGGGAGGATCATTAATCCGCAGAGAGCTGACTGAACCAATGTTGTTGGAGGCTTATGATGACATCAGAGAAATCCTGGGACAAGCCGGCTGGATGGATTATGTGTTACGATTACGAGGATACAATGATGAAATTCTGCTAGAATTTGCTCTGAATCACACAGTCGAGCACTCCATAGTCGCAGGTACACATGTGGAGGTCACATAGGAAACTATGGCCGAAGTAACTGGGCTACCTCATATAGGTGAACGATGTTATAGCCAAAGGAATTCACAACCATAAATTTTGAGGAAATTCCTTGAACCATGGGTGGCTTTAGTAAAGAAAGGAACATGCTTCAACTGTCGATCATTACCTCATCAATTGGAAGACATGTCTATCTTCGTTCAACATTACTTCACTTGTGAAGGTCGCTATGACAATATTTATGTTCAACACATTTTCCTTCTTGATCATCTATGCCACAACTAACCAATTAATATATCTTATTTTCTATTCCGGATGTTGCAGACAATAACAACGCTTGTCTAAAGGGCCAAGAACCGTAGCGAGGCCTTATCACATCACGACCTTATCACATCACGACCTTATCAAATTACTAGTCGAGTATGCGCTACAAAAACAAGGTTGCACCTAGAAAAATATTGTGCAACCACATGTTCTCCTCAATGAAAATGAAGTTTCTTCCCTTTAGGCAGTCAAGCAGGAAATGCCTGCACTTCTAGCTCCACAAGACACCACATGTACAACACCTCCACTAGAAAACGAGACCGCGAAAATAGTAGGATCAACTGCTGCAATAAATTCTCCATAACTTATCCATATGGTGAGAGATAATAATTTCAAGGGAACCAACTATAATCCCTCTCAGGGTATCTTTTTTCCTTTCCTTACTAAAATTAATATATCAATCCTTGAAATCCATGTTTATGGGTCCCAAAGTGTGTAACCATTATGCACCTAAAACTACATCCCAAACACCCATTTCAATAGCAAACACGTGAGATTTGAGATGATACTCACCCATTTGAAGTTTCACATTCTTGCATCAACCTCCACATTTCATTTGACCACCATTGGCTGTCATAACTATACAATTAGGTATGGCATGGACATAACAATGCATTTCTTTGGCTACTCTCCTATGAATAAAATTGCAGGTGTTGTCATTGTCATTCAAAATAATCACCTTGTAGTTCTTGATGTAGCCAATTGACTTTAGAGTTGGGGTGTAGAAAACCAAATAAAGCATGGAGATAAATTTGGGTTTCCACACACGGAGCTTGTAAGGTCATTTCTTCTTGAGTAGGAGGCTTCAATGTGTATTCAAATTCTAGTTCAGGAGTGTCTTCGACTATGATGTCTTCTGAGTGGTCTTGAGGGGATACATCCATTTGATTTTTTTTTGTTCTTTACATATCTTATGGGGACAAATTTTGGATTCTTAAGGGATGAGAGGTGGCTGAGCTAGGGGTAGTTTCCAAAGGAGGGTTAATGCGAGAAGTGAATGGAGGTCTTCAGGTTTGGGCATTGATCACCATCTTGGCTTATTTGTCTCTCACATAGGCTTCCAACCAAGTAGTTGGGTGTTGCATCATAATTTATGCTCTTATTTCTTCCTTTAGGTCATTATGAAGCACTCTTTAAACATGAATATAATAGGCCCTCTACACGGATTGCCAATTTCTCAAAGGCTATTACAAAGTCTATAAATAGTGTGACTATATGACATAGTTTTGTTAGTTGCTCCAAATAGTGAATGTCTCTGATCCAGGCGAATCCAGAATGCTCAAGAGTGATCCAGAAGGATCCAGAATGCTCAAAATTTTATTTTCTCAAATGCTCTTGAAAATGACCTCATTGCGTAGATATTGGCAATAACTTTCCAGTAGCGCAAAAATCACCTCAAACGAAGTTCGTATGAGAAATATATAGCTAGTCAAAGTTTTGGTCAAACATGGAAAAAGTAAAAGCAGGGGTGCCACATGCCATGCCCATAGGCTGCCACATGTCTTATTCGTACATGTTGTACAAATGACAAATGACATCATGCCGATGTCAGCATGGTGATGTGACAACACGATAGCCTGCCATGTGTCACCCATAAATGGCATTTGTGAGGGTCCATTTGGACAAATAAAAAAGTGTCACATGTCATCCATATGGCCAACGTGGAAGGTATAGGTGGCAAGTGACTAGATGCTCAAGTGGTAGATCCGTACAATAATGTGGTAGAAAGTTGGACCAATGACAACATGACACGTGGACCAATCAAAGAGTGTCGCGTAACACTCTTCGATTTACAAATAATGGCTAAAGGATAATCAAATTTTTTTGGGGTTGAATGGAATAGAACCCATGACCTCCGAAGGAATATTCCAATATTCTAAAGTACTAACCATATCCTTCTACCAAAGCACCACAAGGTCCGCTTGTTATAAATAATAAAGAATATTACATTTAAACTGATGCGTGGATTCCAATTGGTTGTTGGGTTGTCTGCGCTCTATTTAATGGGCACAAGAACCAATGTATGGGAAATGGAAATGAATGTCAAAGTTAGGGATTGCATATAAGTTCGTGCTAAGTGCACATTTCTTTGTTTTGCATGCAAGAGGTGCTCACAGTTTTGGGCTACCTCATTTTGCATGTCATTGAGTTCTTTGAGGAAAGTATAGAGTGTTTATACTCATTTTTCTGATAATTTTGAGAGGAATATGATTGTGATGTCTATTTTGTGTAAAAATTTGACATGTTAAAAGTCTTAGTCCAATTTGTCATGTATGTGACCCATAGTCTCGTTATGCATGCAAAAGGGGCTTTTTCGGTACCTGCTCAGAATATAGTCGAGTTTATACTCATTTTTCTCAGAATTTCATGAGAAATTCAGTTATGACCTCTATTTCTGGGATTGAGCAGCAGAATTGAAGGGTGTCTTCAAAAAATTGGTATTTGTAAGTCCATTCATTGTAATTTTGACATTTGAGCATTAAAGAGCGGTCTCACTAATTGAAAAGGGACCTAGAGACGTAGCCCAATATGGGTGAACTTCGTCAATAATTTTTTTATGTGCCATTTGAATTGTTGTTGATCTTGATTTACTTCATTTCAACATTTCATTTCCACAAGTTATTCATTAGTGTTATTGAAGTTTGTGGATAAGTAAGACATTCACATGTTACTTGCAAATTGTCATAAACGATCTTCATTTTTCTGAATCTGGTCAGATGTTTATGTGTATTTAAGAAATAATTGACATCTAAGGATTTTCAGATCGAGTTGGTATCAGAGCTAGTTTTGATGTGTATTTGCAAGTGAATGCTCACAAGGTCCAAATCTAAGCGAGGTGAAGGAAATCTTGCAAGTTATAATCTTGAAATTGGTTCAAGGAGCTTCACTCGAAGATGAGAAATGGCTTCAACAAGAAGTTTAGGTCCTTACAACTCTGAATATGATTTCTTCGAGGCATTTAATTTAAATAAATCCATGGTGGAAGAAATGTACAAGGATCGAAAGAAGGCCAAGGGAGAAAGTACATCGGTAAAAACTGGAGCAATTAAAGAAGAAAGAGAAGGAGAAGAATCTCCATAGCCTCCTTCGCCCCCATCATCATCATCATCATCATCGTCCTCCTCCTCCTTCTCATCTTGTTTTGATGGAAGTGAATGTTCTTGTCATAAAAGGAAAAATAATTCTAAGAAGTCTTCTCATTCTCATGATTTGTCTTTGTTAAAGCTAGATGTAAAGTTTGATCTACCTACTTATGATGGAGAGTTGAGTGCATAGAAGTTGGATAATTGGGTCAAACTGATTGAAGTATATTGCAAGATACACAAAATCATATAGGACAATTCAAAGATACAATTGGCTACTCTTTGCCTGAGCGACACAACTTTGATATGGTGGGAGATTCGGACACAAGCTGATCTTATTCAACATGGTAAAATCATTTCTTTCTGGATTGAATTTACTGCTGCATTAAGAAAGCAATTTTATCCATTAGCTTATATGCAAACATCAATGATATTTCGTTCCAAGTGCAAAGGGAAAAATGTTCAAACTTATACACATGAATTTAAGAGGAAGGCATTGTCTTTGGGAATTCCATTACATACTCCCGAGACTCTTATAAAGTATATTGGTGGTATGCATTCATATATTTTTCATATTATATTGATGTTTAATCCTACTAATATTGATGAAGTATCAGTACAAGCTACTCATCTTGAAGCCAACAAAGGAAAACATGTTGGTGAGGATGTATCAGGGGAAGCACATGAATCTGAGGAGTAGTCAAAGGGAAAAGGGAAGAGTAAGAAGATAGCTACAATGAAGAAGGATGGTGAGAAAAAATCCTACATGTTCTCACTGTGAGAATAAACGAAATGATGAGTAGCATTGTTGGAAGTTGCATCCAGAATTGAAGCCAAAGTGGGCTCAACATAAGAAGGGTAAAAAGAAGGCCACGACCATAGTGTGGGATCTTGGATCAGATTCTAAGGATGAAACTAAGATTACAACTATGGGCATCAAAGATAAATCTTCTACTGCAAGTTTTAGTTCACGTACTTCTTATGCAAAGTCTAGAGAAATCCCTGATGGAAGGAAAAAAATGACCTGTTTCATTTACGAGTTATCTCAAAGCACAATAAGATTGATACACTTGTTGATAGTGGATGACAAGCAAATCTTATTTCAGAGCAAGTTGTTCAGAATTTGGGATTGAAAACTAGGCCCCATATGAGACCATATCCTTTGGGTTGGATTTGTGATAATTCTCAGGTGCAAGTAACTAAGAAATGTGAGTTACAATTTGCGATCACATCCAGTTTCATTGATCAGGTAGAGTTAGATGTTGTTCCACTTGACATTTGCGGGATGGTTTTGGGAAGTCCATACTTGTATGACATGAAGGCCATTTTCTACAGGGAAAAAAAAAGTATCATCTTTTCAAGGATGGGATTGAGTTCATTGTGAGAGCTCATTAGATGAAGACTAATTTGATAGTTGTTACTACAGGGCACGTGAAAATGCTAGTTAGTGCTAGTATCCAGGATCCAGATTTATAGCCTATGGTTGAAAGAAAAACATGTCATTTGGTTGATGTTGTTCTTGTTAAGAAGGGGAAATAGAATTCGTTCCAAGTGTAGATTTCCTCGTTTTGCATGCGAGAGGTGCTCATAGTTTTGGGTTTTTCTCGTTTTGCATGTCATTGAATTATTTGAGGGAAGTATAGAGTGTTTATGCTCATTTTTCTTAGAATTTCAAGAGGAATATGATGGTGATGTCTATTTTGTGTAAAAATGCTATGTGTGAAAAGTATTAGTCCAATTTTTCATGTATGAGATCCATAGTTTCATTATGCGTGCAAAGGGGGATTTTTTGGCACCTGTTCAGAACATAGTCAAGTTTATACTCATTTTTCTCATAATTTCATGAGGAATTTAGTAATTTCCTTTGCTTCTAGGATTGAGCAGCAAAATTGAAGGGTGTCTTCAAAAAATTGGTATATGTAAGTCCATTCATTGTAATTTTAGCATTTGAGCATTAAAGAGTGGTATCACTGATTGAAAAGGGACCCAGAGACGTAGCCCAAGATGGGTGAACTCCGTTAATAAATTGTTTATGTGTATTTTAATTGTTGTTGATCTTGCTTTACTTCATTTCAACATTTTATTTCCACAATTTATTCATCAGTTTTATTGAAGTGTATGGATAAGTAAGACATTCACATGTTATTTGAAAATAGTCAAAGACGATCTTCATTTTTCTTAATTTGGTTGGATGTTTATGTGTATTTAAGAAATAATTGACATCTAAGGATTTTCAGATCAGTTTCATTCAAATATAACACAGATGGCCTTCACAAAATGGCTCCAACAAATGTATCTACCATAAGATTATTTATGCCATTGCCACCGTTTGCAATGTTCTATATCCAAATATAAAACCCCCACTCTAAGTTTCATGAGGTCATTAGTAATTGATGGTGAGAAAAATGTTGTTCTAGTTGGGTAACCCAACCAACTGGATCAAAACCATCAGACTTGTTCATGTCTACTTTTGGAAAGAGGTGCCATGAATTGTGATCATGAAAGGGTGTGTAATTACTAATGTTATTAAAAAATAACATGTTAGGGTGCATCTCTTCATTTTTTGAAGATTCACCCTTCGGTGGATCCATGTGTTGTTATACCCCTTTTTATTTTCAGATGCAATAACAACCTTATCCAATATTTTAGCTCAACACCCTATTGAGCAATTTGTTGGGTAATCTATGATGAGAGTGTAGCGCCCTATTTTTCAGTTGTTTCCTCAAGATGAGAAATTGATTCAACAAGATTTTGGTGCTTAGTTTGCAAGTCCTCAATTTTTCCCTCGATGGTTTCCATGTTGTAAGTATAGGCCATGGGACCACTTACGATCCCTCCACAATGTTATCCTTGACTTATCTTAATATGACCAGTGGCTTGAGAAGAGCCTTTTGAGATGTATCACCAAGAAATTTATTACGGGTCCACAAAAAAAAGTGATTAGAGACGTGTACCAACGTGATCAACACAACCCAAGGAAGCTCTTGAGATAGGTTTCCCATAATGGTGTCGGTACGAATTAGATTTTTTTTTTCCTATTTTTATACATCAGTGGGAGTATTGCTCCCATTTGAGTATTATTACATTGATAAAATGTTAAGCCCTAGACAAAGTTCCATGTTAAGTATGAAACCTTTGATTAATCCCTAGATATTGAATTATTACATTTCTAGTGTTATATTTGTATGTAGGCTAAAACCCTTCATTGTACCCTTTGTCTCATATATATATATACCAATGAGACCTAGTATTAAGATCATATCATATCATCTTGTACATTGAATGTATTGTAAAAGGAGATTCCCCCCTTGAAGTGGACAATTATATATCGATTTTTTTATCATTCTCAAGGCATTGGTTCATAACATTCGGTATCAGAGCATCGATCCTAGGGTTTTTATGCTTTAAGCAAGGCATCATAAAATTTTCGCTATAACTTTTTTTAGGAGAATTCAAACAAAAAAATCCGGAGGTAAGTCAAGAGACATATCATAGTATGTTTGGTAAAAATTTGAAGTTTTGTTTCATTATAATTTTGGAGATATATCCTATGGAAGATAGGGCTTTTGACTCATCCTCAAATCAGTTTTAAATAAGTCGTATTGTAAGTTTCACTATAAAATTATTTCTAGGAAGTTTCAGACAACAAATTTTTGTGGAGATTGAGGAGACATAGAAATTTAAGTTTGGTCCAAATTTCAAGTTCTGGTTCGGTATAATTTTAAAGATATATTCTTTCGAAGTTACGTTTTGTGACTAGTCCTGAAATTAGTCTCAAACAAATCATAATTTTATTTTTGCTATAAATTTTGTTCGATGAAATTCAAGACTCTAAAATTTTCATAATCCCGAGAATAAATAGTGAGCTGCATGTGGACATTTTTTCGTATTTTGAATCATTTTAATTTTTGAGATATATATCGTGGAAGTTGGGGTTGTTTACTAATCCTGAAATTAGTCTTAAACAAGACGTTTTGGCATTTTTGTTGTAATGTTTTATCAGTGAAAGTTCAGACTGTGAAATTTTCAAGAGTTTAATAAGTCATATCAGAGTACTGCATACCAAAATTTCAGACTCATAAGGGTTCAAAGTTTAGATATATATTAGGACAAACGTCATCCATCCAAACATACTCCAAAATTTGGGTTTGAAAGGTACACAATTTACAATTGGCATAACTTTTTATTGGAAGATCTATTATTTGTGATTCAAAATTGATGATAAAGAGGAAATAGAGGAGTATTATTATTTTTATCCCACATGGCTCCAAAAAATGATTCAACACCAATTAAACCTCAAGAAATTTCATCTATAACTCATGAAAAAAATGAGGAGATACATAACAAGCTATCCAAATTGGAGGACTAGCATAATGATTTGAGTGCTAGGTTTGTTAGCACTTGGTAAATTTCCTAGAGGTTGAAAAAGAAGAAATCCACAAAGGTAACTTTATCCAACCACTTTTAAAGYTGGGATCTAGCCCTTCCAGCTTCAGAGAGGGATCTCTCTATATGATTTAGCTATGTTTCGAKTTTAGATATTAGGCTAGGTAAAGAAATCTGTAGGTTTTGYTGTCAAAGTGTTTTAAATTGGTTGAGACAGTCTACACCTCCATTGGGCTATGGGCTCTGTACTTAATTAAAAATGAAATACAACCAGAAATGAGAAAGAAGACTTCCACAGGGCGAGATAATATACTCACTGGATCTTTTGAAAGCTTAAATGATGGACAGAAGAAAAGATGAGAAAGACAAATTCAACCAAGAAGAAGTTAAGAATTTCTTAATTGAAAACATCAGAAGAGAAACATTAAAATATTTAAAGTCGGAAACAGGGTATCCCAAGATAAATCCTGCAACATACGTTACTCTTAAAGATTAGTTTCAGAAAACAAAATGATCACAAAGCAAGAATAACATTTAACTTAGAGAATAACATCACCAGTGAATACACGCAAGAATCCTGTAAAAGTGCCTCCTTTTTATTAATGGCAGATCTCTTCAAAAAATGTTACAGTCTGATAGCATCAGGGTGTAAAGATCAACAACCCTCAATACTTTGAAAGGTGAAGTATTTATAATTACAATTACAAACGTTCCTGTCATAACTGATCAGGACGTCCTCATTCTATTTTTAGTCTAACTAATTTAACTAATCAAAACTGCTTGATGACCTGGTATAACTGCATGCGGAATTTCTGGGGTAGGCCGTTGGCGAGGTTCCTGCGCAACCTCTTCTGAATGGACAGGTGACTAGACCTAGACAGCTCATCTATTAATCGAGCAGATTGCAGAGTTCCTCCCATCTAAGATGACTAGGCACAGTAACTTTGAGCAGTCTCTGATACACTTCATCCATTTCCGTATATTTGGCAAATGTGGGCTTAGTGAGGAATATGTATCGAATCTCATGTTGGATACTGATGTCCAACTGAAGGGCATCCAGGAATGCTTTGCCAGTGATACTTCCTTGTATGCCAGCGAAATTCGAACTGTCTTTAGACACTTCAGATAGTCTCTTTTTGTAATCTGGGAGTGTCATCAGTTTATCATTAATAACCTTCAAACCGGGGAGACCTTTCTTCTGGAGAGCCTCGATCTTGCTGAAGAACCTTTGTACTCCTTGGTCCATGACCTGAACCTTTTCTTCCAGCTGAAGCATNTTTAGAATCGGAAACAGGGTATCCAAGATAAATCCTGCAACATACGTTACTCTTAAAGATTGGTTCCAAAAACAATATGATCACAAAGAAAGAATAACATTCAACTTAGAGAAACACATCACCAGTGAATACACGCAAGAATCCTGTAAAAGTGCCTCCTTTTCATTAATGGAAGATCTCTTCAAAAACATTACAGTTTGATAGCGTCAGGGTGTGAAGATCAACAACCCTCAATACTTCAAAAGATGAAGTATTTATAATTACAATTATAAACGTTCCTGTCATAACTGATCAGGACGTGCTCATTCTATTTTTAGTCTAACTAATTTAACTAATCAAAACTGCTTGATGACTGGGTATAACTGCATGCGGAATTTCTGGGGTAGGCCGTTGGCGAGCTTCCTACGCAACCTCTTCTGACTGGACAGGTGACTAGATATGGACAGCTCATCTGCTAATCGAGCAGATCACAGAGTTCCTCCCATCTGATATGACTAGGCACAGTAACTTTGAGCAGTCTCCGATACACTTCATCCATTTCCATATAGTTAGCAAATGTGGGCTTAGTGAGGAATATGTATCGAATCTCATGTTGGATACTAATGTCCAACTGAAGGGCATCCAGGAATGCTTTTCCAGTGATACTTCCTTGTATGCCAGCAAACTTTGAACTGTCTTTAGACACTTCAGACGGTCTCTTTTTGTAATCTGGGAGTGTCATCAGTTTATCATTAATAACCTTCAGACCGGGGAGACCTTTCTTCTGGAGAGACTCGATCTTACTCAAGAACCTTTGAACTCCTTGGTCCATGACCTGAACCTTTTCTTCCAGCTGAAGCATTAGACTTCTCTTGGTCAAAACCCTTTTTACCTCAAGTATGGTCTATGTTCTGTCCTCGATCTTTAGTTCTTCTAGTTCTTCTCTGGTCTTGGAATTTAGGAACCTGATGATCTCATTTGCTTGTGTTGGCATGTCTCCCAATTCTACTCTAATCTTCTCAATGGCCTGTTTGCTCCTCTGGACCAGCTCATTCTGCTCAAACATAATTTGGATCATTGGCCATATCTCATTTATGGACTTTATGATGTCTGCCCATACATTCTCTTTGACCTCAGCCAAAGTCTTCCCAGCCAATGTTTGCTTTTGGAGCTGTTGTAGCTCCTTCTTGAGCTATTTAGTTACCTGCTTTTCTTTGGATAGGCTTGTCTAGAAGGAAGTTTTGAGCTCTTGGAGGTTTTAAACTTCCTTCTTAAGTATGCTGATTTTTGTCTCTTGCAGGTTCATCTTCTCCATGGATTTGGCAAGATCGGTTGTCCCTTCTTGTGGTGTTACTGGTGTTGCAGATGGGATTGTTGTCACTGCTATTGTTCTTGCTCCTGAGATAGGAATGGCACTCAATGGAATGACTTTCATTGGCTTCATCTTCTCCTTCTCTTTTAGTAATCTCTCCATCTCAGCCTCCATCTCTTTGAGCTGTGTATTCTGCTCCATGAGAAGCTTGAGAATTCCGTCCTTCTCGCCTTCCTTCTCTTCTATCTCCTTAGCCTGTGAGTCTTCTGTGGGCGGGAGTTTCAACTGTTTCCTCAAGGAAGCGATGTCTACATTCTTTTTCTTTATCATCTCCTCTACAACTTTGACATTCGAAGGATCGTAGCCGATCTTGAGGACCAGCTCCTCCAAAGTTTTGATTCTGTTGTCCTTCGCGAAAGAAGATATCTTCTCCAACTTGAGCTGCGTTTGAGCATTGTTCAATGATACCTGNCTCTTAAAGATTAGTTTCAGAAAACAAAATGATCACAAAGCAAGAATAACATTTAACTTAGAGAATAACATCACCAGTGAATACACGCAAGAATCCTGTAAAAGTGCCTCCTTTTTATTAATGGCAGATCTCTTCAAAAAATGTTACAGTCTGATAGCATCAGGGTGTAAAGATCAACAACCCTCAATACTTTGAAAGGTGAAGTATTTATAATTACAATTACAAACGTTCCTGTCATAACTGATCAGGACGTCCTCATTCTATTTTTAGTCTAACTAATTTAACTAATCAAAACTGCTTGATGACCTGGTATAACTGCATGCGGAATTTCTGGGGTAGGCCGTTGGCGAGGTTCCTGCGCAACCTCTTCTGAATGGACAGGTGACTAGACCTAGACAGCTCATCTATTAATCGAGCAGATTGCAGAGTTCCTCCCATCTAAGATGACTAGGCACAGTAACTTTGAGCAGTCTCTGATACACTTCATCCATTTCCGTATATTTGGCAAATGTGGGCTTAGTGAGGAATATGTATCGAATCTCATGTTGGATACTGATGTCCAACTGAAGGGCATCCAGGAATGCTTTGCCAGTGATACTTCCTTGTATGCCAGCGAAATTCGAACTGTCTTTAGACACTTCAGATAGTCTCTTTTTGTAATCTGGGAGTGTCATCAGTTTATCATTAATAACCTTCAAACCGGGGAGACCTTTCTTCTGGAGAGCCTCGATCTTGCTGAAGAACCTTTGTACTCCTTGGTCCATGACCTGAACCTTTTCTTCCAGCTGAAGCATTAGACTTCTCTTGGTTAAAACCCTTTTTACCTCAAGTATGGTCTCTGTTCTGTCCTCGATCTTTAGTTCTTCTAGTTCTTCTCTGGTCTTGGAATTTAGGAACCTGATGATCTCATTTGCTTGTGTTGGCATGTCTCCCAATTCTACTCTAATCTTCTCAATGGCCTATTTGCTCCTCTGGACCAACTCATTCCGCTCAAACATAATTTGGATCATTGGCCATATCTAATTTATGGACTTTATGATGTCTGTCCATACATTCTCTTTGACCTCAGCCAAAGTCTTCCTTGCCACTGTTTGCTTTTGGAGCTGCTATAGCTCCTTCTTGAGCTGTTCAGTTACCTACTTTTCTTTGGATAGGCTTATCTGGAAGGAAGTTTTGAGCTCTTGGAGGTTCTCAACTTCCTTCTTAAGTCTGCTGATTTCTGTCTCTTGCGGGTTCATCTTCTCCATGGATTTGGCAAGATCGGTTGTCCCTTCTTGTGGTGTCACTGGTGTTGCAGATGGGATTGCTGTCACTGCTGCTGTGCTTGCTCCTGAGATAGGAATGGCACTCAATGGAATGAATTCCATTGGCTTCATATTCTCCTTCTCTTTTAGTAATCTCTCCATCTCAACCTCCATCTCTTTGAGCTGTGCATTCTGCTCCATGAGCAGCTTGAGCATTTCGTCCTTCTCGCCTTCCTTCTTTGCTATCTCCTTAGCCTGCGAGTCTCTGTGGGCGGGAGTTTCAACTGTTTCCTCAAGGAAGCGATATCTGCATTCTTTTTCTTTATCATCTCCTTTGCAGCTTTGGCATTCGAAGGATCGTAGCTAATCTTGAGGACCATCTCCTCCAAAGTTTTGATTCTGTTGTCCTTCGCGAAAGAAGATATCTTCTCTAGCTTGAGTTGCGTTTGAGCATTGTTCAATGATACCTGAAATTTTGCTGCAGAAGCTGAAGTATGTGCCAATGTGTGGAAAACCATCTCCCCTGTTTGTTTGTGCAGATCCATCTGATCTGCTAGGTGCACGTCCTTCGCCTGGAATTCGAAGGTGGCCCTCTTGTAGTCTGAGATCACCTTGGGATTCGGTACCTGAGCTTGAAGGTAGGCCATGTGCATCCTACCCTTTTCTATGTCAAATGCAGATAGAAGCCTATGCTGCGTGATGGACGACTGCTTCCACTGGGCGTAAGTATTGCTGGTGAGGGTCTGGTTCCTTTTCTTGATCAACTTGTACTTCTCAAAAATGCCCAACTTGGGCCCAGTCTTGCCTGGCTGAGTGTCCAGGGTAGAATCTATGGATTCCTTCGATACTGCTGGGGTGATTTATTTATGCTCGCTCGAACCAAAAGATGGAATGACAGGCTTGGTTACTGTGGTAGGCGGAACTTCTAATTCTCCAGTTGGACCGGGAACTGTNCTCTTAAAGATTAGTTTCAGAAAACAAAATGATCACAAAGCAAGAATAACATTTAACTTAGAGAATAACATCACCAGTGAATACACGCAAGAATCCTGTAAAAGTGCCTCCTTTTTATTAATGGCAGATCTCTTCAAAAAATGTTACAGTCTGATAGCATCAGGGTGTAAAGATCAACAACCCTCAATACTTTGAAAGGTGAAGTATTTATAATTACAATTACAAACGTTCCTGTCATAACTGATCAGGACGTCCTCATTCTATTTTTAGTCTAACTAATTTAACTAATCAAAACTGCTTGATGACCTGGTATAACTGCATGCGGAATTTCTGGGGTAGGCCGTTGGCGAGGTTCCTGCGCAACCTCTTCTGAATGGACAGGTGACTAGACCTAGACAGCTCATCTATTAATCGAGCAGATTGCAGAGTTCCTCCCATCTAAGATGACTAGGCACAGTAACTTTGAGCAGTCTCTGATACACTTCATCCATTTCCGTATATTTGGCAAATGTGGGCTTAGTGAGGAATATGTATCGAATCTCATGTTGGATACTGATGTCCAACTGAAGGGCATCCAGGAATGCTTTGCCAGTGATACTTCCTTGTATGCCAGCGAAATTCGAACTGTCTTTAGACACTTCAGATAGTCTCTTTTTGTAATCTGGGAGTGTCATCAGTTTATCATTAATAACCTTCAAACCGGGGAGACCTTTCTTCTGGAGAGCCTCGATCTTGCTGAAGAACCTTTGTACTCCTTGGTCCATGACCTGAACCTTTTCTTCCAGCTGAAGCATTAGACTTCTCTTGGTCAAAACCTTTTTTACCTCAAGTATGGTCTCTGTTCTGTCCTCGATCTTTAGTTCTTCTAGTTCTTCTCCGGTCTTGGAATTTAGGAACCTGATGATCTCATTTGCTTGTGTTGGCATGTCTCCCAATTCTACTCTAATCTTCTCAATGGCCTATTTTCTCCTCTGGACCAACTCATTCTGCTCAAACATAATTTGGATCATTGGCCATATCTCATTTATGGACTTTATGATGTCTGTCCATACATTCTCTTTGACCTCAGCCAAAGTATTCCTTGCCACTGTTTGCTTTTGGAGCTGCTATAGCTCCTTCTTGAGCTGTTCAGTTACCTTCTTTTCTTTGGATAGGCTTATCTGGAAGGAAGTTTTGAGCTCTTGGAGGTTCTCAACTTCCTTCTTAAGTCTGTTGATTTCTGTCTCTTGTAGGTTCATCTTCTCCATGGATTTGGCAAGATCGGTTGTCCCTTCTTGTGGTGTCACTGGTGTTGCACATGGGATTGTTGTCACTGCTACTGTGCTTGCTCCTGAGATAGGAATTGCACTCAATGGAATGACTTCCATTGGCTTCATCTTCTCCTTCTCTTTTAGTAATCTCTCCATCTCAACCTCCATCTCTTTGAGCTGTGCATTCTACTCCTTGAGCAGCTTGAGCATTTCGTCCTTCTCGCCTTCCTTCTCTGCTATCTCCTTATCCTGTGAGTCTTTGTGGGCGGGAGTTTCAACTGTTTCCTCAAGGAAGCGATATCTGCATTCTTTTTCTTTATCATCTCCTCTGCAGCTTTGACATTCGAAGGATCGTAGCCAATCTTGAGGACCATCTCCTCCAAAGTTTTGATTCTGTTGTCCTTCGCGAAAGAATATATCTTCTCTAGCTTGAGCTACGTTTGAGCATTGTTCAATGATACCTGAAATTTTGCTGCAGAAGCTGAAGCATGTGCCAATGTGTGGAAAACCATCTCCCCTGTTTGTTTGTGCAGATCCATCTGATCTGCTAGGTGCACGTCCTTCGCCTGGAATTCGAAGGTGGCCCTCTTGTAGTGTGAGATCACCTTGGGATTCGGTACCTGAGATTGAAGGTAGTCCATGTGCATCCTACCCTTTTCTGTGTCAAATGCAGATAGCAGCCTATGCTGCGCGGTGGACGACTGCTTCCGAAACTGGGCGTAAGTACTGCTGGTGAGGGTCTGGTTCCTTTTCTTGATCAACTCGTACTTCTAAAAAATGCCCAACTTGGGCCCAGTCTTGCCTGGCTGAGTGTCCAGAGCAGAATCTGTGGATTCCTTCGGTATTGCTGGGGTGATTTATTTATGCTCGCTCGAACCAAAAGATGGAATGATAGGCTTGGTTACTGTGGTAGGCGGAACTTCTAATTTTCCAGTTGGACCGTGAACTGTGGTTGTTTTGGGCCTCTTAGTATGCAACTGGAACTCTTCGGATGACACCTCTGTGACAGGTGGAGATGATTCTTGTCGAGGCCTCTTTTCTTATCTGACCTGTGGTGTAGTAGTTAGTGGTACAGTGATCGGGGGAACCTGCTGTTCCACTTCGATCAAGGTGTCAGGCACCCACGCTGTCTGATTTGCAAATTTTTCGATCTCGGGCTTGGACTCATGCACATACGGGATGTTTTTATTTTTCACCCGCATTTCTGAAATGATCCTGCATGGATCATAGTGCCATGGGAAGCTTAAAAAAAACTTCATCTCTCTCAACATCTGGTCCGCTTCTTCTCCGGCGCCACGACTGTTGCAGATGAAAGAGCCTATCTGCCCCTTGATGCGCATCTGCTGCTTTTTCTTCAATGAGACGAAATGAATGTCGTCTGAATTCATGATCTGTCTAATATACTCTAATGCAAAGATTCTTACCGGCACGTACTTTGGCAGCTTGTAGGGTGCC
>JZKD02S0147551.1:0-12476 GCA_000966675.3 Picea glauca
CTCCACGTCATTCGTCCATATACTCTGGTCACCATCACCTGCCATATCACCCCAAGTGGCTCGTTTTCCATTAATAACTGGATAACATACCCATTGTCACACTGACCGTTTTCCTGCGTCCGACCGACTCTTTTTTAAATAAAACTACCATTCTCCTTTGTATTCGTTATTCATCCATCGTGACAGAAAACTCCTTTTCCTCCATTGCTCCCCGCATCCTTTTCACCTACAGTCAGTCGACCCCACTAATGTATTGTTTGTTGCAGGTACAGTTTCCGAAATGGTGTCTAAGACAAAGCAAGCTGAAGAGGAAGAGAATCTGTTCATTCCCCCTCTGGTTGACCTGGATAAAATCCCTCTGGTTGACAAAGATCGCCTGATAGCGGACACTATATGCAGTTTTGATTTCTCTGATCTGCAATCATGGCTCCGAGAAGTCTTCCTGGACCAGAGCGATGAAATTGGTCTCTGGGAGTCCAATTTGCCCCTCTATCTGTTCCCCCAAATTCACCATTTCCCAGAATTTGCCCTCAAATACCGAGCCCACTACGTCCCCGACCAGAAATCCATTGTTTCTTCGTCTGGGGACGTCCTCTTCTTCATCACCCCAGAAGATATCGACCAGATGATGCAAATTACCCGCCCAGAATATGCGTCCCCATTCAAGCTAGAAATCCTCACTGAGCTTTATCAAAAAATGACTTTCCCGTAGAGAGCTCAGATAGTTGAGCTTTTCCTCCCCACTTCCGCTCCACTCCCGACCACCAATCCCCCGTACCCTTCCTCTTTGTTTTCCACCAAAGGAAATCAAATTATTTCTTCCCTGTGTGCCCTGCTTGGGTACTATTCCGATCAATGGGTAGACGAACCCATCCTGGGTTTTCTATCTATCTTCTCAAATGATGAACAGTCGACTACGCAGTTCAACTACAGCGCTTTCCTAGCCACTAACATCCATGAACAATTGGTGAATTTCACCACAGAGGGCATGTTCAGGTATTCATCCATTCTGGCTTACATGTTCATCTACTTCCAATCAGACAGGTTCAATTTCTCCATGCAGAAGATGGACGTCGACGGGAGGCCACAGCCAGTCACGGCGTGGACTTCTCTTCTGAAACACAATTCTGTCGAATACGACTTCACAACATTCATTGTTCAGTTTTACCACCCTGTGGTAAGTATGTTGAGTGGCATGCCTGAGCCACGAATAAATGACAAAGTCCGGAGAATCCTACACCTCTCAGACAATGCGAAGACGGGAGACTGGTACTTGTATCAGAATCACTCTGAGATCCAAGTTTATGGGTGCGAGTTGGCACTGTACAAGCTTCCGAGATATATACCGGTAAGGATTTTTGCACTGGAATATATTAGACAAATTATGAATTCTGATGATATTCACTTTGTTTCCCTTAAAAAGAAGCAACAGTTGCGGATTAAAGGGAAGATAGGCTCATTCATCTACAATAGTAGAGGCGCGGGTGATGAAGCATACAAAATGTTAAGGGAAATGAAATTCCTTACAAGTTTCACCTGGCATTATGATCCCTGCGGGATCATTTCTGATATGAGAATAAAAAATAAGAATGCCCCATATGCGCATGAGCCCAAGCCGGAAATCGAGAGATTTGCTAATCAGACAGAATGGGAGCCTGATACTTTGGTGGACGTGGAACCAGCTGTCGGGATGGAAAGGCAGGTACCCTCAACAAGCACGCCACTCACTGCCACACCTCAGAATCCCAAGGAAAAGAGGCCCCAACAAGAATCGTTGTCTCCCGTAATAGAGGTGTCATCGGAGGAGTTTAAGATGCACGCCAAAAATCCAAGGATAGCTCCAACGACAGGCACGACAGTGGAACAAGAGATCACAACCACCACAGTGACCACCACGGGGGTCAAGCCCGCCATTCTACCTTTCGGCTCGAGTCAGCACAAGGCAATTATAGCATCAGCTATAAAATCCACAGACTCTCCCACAGATACTCCACCAAGCAAGATCGGGCCCAAGTTGGGCATTTTTGAAAAATATGATTTGATCAAGAAGAAGAATCAAACTCTTACTACCAGCACTTATGCCCAGTTCCAGAAGCAGTCGCCCATAGCTCAACACAGGCTTCTGTCAGCATTTGATACAGAAAAAGGTAGGATGCACATGGCTTATCTCCAAGCGCAAGTGCCAGATCCCAAGGTTATATCAGATTACAAAAGGGCCACATTTGAGTTTCAGGCTAAAGACGTGCATCTAGCAGATCAGATGGATCTGCACAAGCAAACTGGCGAAATGGTTTTCCACACTTTGGCCCACGCTACAGCTTCTGCATCCAAATTTCGGGTAGCTTTGAGCAATGCCCAGACCCAACTGAAGATGGAGAAAATTTCATCTTTCGTGAAGGACAACAAAATGAAAACATTGGAGGAGCTGGTCCTCAAGATTGGTTATGACCCTGTGAATGTCAAAGTAGCTGAAGAGATGATTAAAAAGAAAAACACCGACATTGCGTCCTTAAGAAAACAGCTAAAGCTCCCTCCAACGGAAGACCCGCAGGTAAAGGAGATAGCTGAAAAGGAAGGTGAAAAGGATGAGATGCTGAAATTACTCATGGAACAGAACGCTCAATTAAAAGAAATGGAAGCAGAGATGGAAATACTACTGAAAGAGAGAGAGAAAACAAAGACAATGGAAAGCATCCCATTGAGTGCTATCCCAATTGTAGGATTGAGCACAACGACAGTGATAGCCATTCCATCTGCTGCATCAGTGCCCCTACCAGAAGGAACAACAGACCTGGCCAAGTCCATGGAGAGGATGAACCTGCAAGAGTCGGAGATCAGCAGGCTCAAGAAAGAAGTGGAGAATCTCCAAGAGCTAAAGACTTCTTTCCAGATAAGTCTAGCGAAAGAGAAACAAGTGAATGAGAAAATTAAGAAGGAGTTACAACAACTCCACAAATAGACAATGGCTGGGAAGACCTTGTCTGACGTCAAAGAGATTGTGTGGACCGATATTTCCAAGTCCATAAATGAAATCTGGCCAATGGTTCAAATTATGTTTGAACAAAATGAGTTTCTTGAGAGGAGCAAACAGGCAGTGGAGAAAATCAGAACGGAGCTGGGAGACATGCCAGCGCAAGCTAATGAAATCATAAGGTTCCTGAATTCAAAGACCAGGGAGGAACTAGAAGAATTGAAGATCGAGGACAAAAACCATATTGGAGGTGAAAAGAGTTCTGACCAAAAGAGGCCTCATGCTTCAGCTTGAGGAGAAAATCCAAGTTATGGATCAAGGAGTGCAGAATTTTTTCCACAAGATAGATGCACTGCAAAGGAAGGGCCTGCCTAGTATGAAGGTCATCAATGATAAATTAATGACACTTCCTGATTACAAGAAAAGGTTGGCTGAAGTGTCTAAGGACAATTCTAGGTTTGCAAGTATACATGGAAGAATCACAGGAAAAGAATTCATGGAGGCCCTGCAGTTGGATATTGATATCCAACATGAAATTAAGCACATATTCACCATCAAGCCTACATTTTCTAAGTACACAGACATGGACGAAGTGTACAGGAGATTGCTTAAAGTCACAGTGCCAGGTCATATCATATGGGAGGAGCTATGTGATCTACTAGATTAGCATATGAGCTGACACGATCCAGTCACCTGTCCAGCCAGAAGAGGATGCAAAGGTGCCTCACCAACGGCCTACCCCTGAAGTTCAGCAAACAGTTGTATCGAGTCATCAAAGCAGTTTTGATTAGTTAAGTTAGTTATGCTAAAAATAGAATGAGCACATCTTGATCGGTTATGACAGGAACGTTTGTATTTTGACTTATAAATACTTCATTTTTCAATGTATTGGGGGTTGTTGATTCGCACACCCTATCGCTGTTAGACTGTATCATTTTTGAAGAGATCCACCATTAATAAATAAGGGGCATTTCATAGGATTCTTGCGTATGTTCACTGGTGATGTGATTTTCTAGGTTAAATGTTTTCTTTCTCTGTATTCATTTTGTTTTCTGAATCTAATCTTTATGAATAGCGTCACGTTGCAGGATTTATCTCTGATACCCTGTTTCCGATTCTAAATATTTAAATGTTTATCTTCTAATATCTTCAATTAAGAAATTCTTAACTGCTTGTTAATTGAATTTATTTTCCTCACCTGTTCTTCCATTCATCATTTTAATTACTAAAAGATCCAGTGAATGTATTACCTCGCCTTGTGAAAATCTTCTTTGGCGTTTCTGGTTATTTCTCAGATTTGATTAAATACAGACCCCATAGCCCAATGGATGTGTAGTTTGTCTCAACCAACTTTAAAAACCCTTTACAACAAAACCAATAATTCTTTTAACTAGCCTAATATCTGAAATTAAAAAAAGCTAAATCACATAGAGAGATCCCTCTCTGAAGCTGGAAGGGCTAGATCCCAACTTTAAAAGCAGTTGGTTAAGGTTACCTTTGCAGATTTCTTATTTTTCAACCTCTAGGAAATTTACCAAGTGCTAACACAACCGATCTTCCCTTTAAAGTATTCTATGCTCACCCCCAAATATAGGAACGATGGAATATGTGAGGTCCATTTGTAAAGTCCCCCCAAGTCTTTTTATCCAAGCTCTTGAAAATAGCATGCCAAACTTGGGGGGAACATCATCCACGATGATAACGATGACCACACTTTTCATGGGTAACTGAAATAAGGTCACAACCATATCCTTGATGGCCCCAAGACACTTTACTTTCCTAGATTCAAAGAAATATAAGTCATGGTAGGCCTTTATGATTTATAATCCAAGTTCATCCATGATTGTCTTGGGCATGATATTGTGAGATGCCCCTGAGTCTAACAAACAATTATGCAACACTTTATCATGTATGTTCAGTGATGTATAGAAGGGGGGGCACCAATCATCTTTATCTTCTATCAAAGGACCTAAGATGACTATTGGCTTTTCATCTTGCTGATTTACTGAATCAATGGCTTTTGAGGAGGCTTTAGGTAGCAACACTTTAGAAAGACACTCTCTAAATTCTTCAATATTTATCAGTTCCAAAAATGGTACAAGGATCTTGATTTTTTGGATCTCATTTCCAAAACTGAAGGAATATGGAGATTTCATAATCTCCTTGACTTATGGGATGGGATCCTCAATCAGAACTGGGGGGTTTTGAGCATCGTTTTTCTTGCTTCCAACTGTCACAACCTTGGCATAATTAGCTGTTTTTGAGGGCTGATCTAAAGAATTAGTCTTTTCCCCTTTATTTTTATATCTCAGATTATATTTACTAGGATTCTCTGTTGCCTTCTCTCCCTTACTTAATTCATTTATTTGATTATCCATCAAGGACTCCCCATATGCATATTTGGTCAAGTGAGGGGATGGAGGGGTGTCAACCAAGAAATGGATCTCAAGATCATATTATTCATCCTCTTCATCTTCTTCATCTACAAGGTTGTTTTGTAAATGGGTTTGAATCTTTTGAGCATCTCTTCCTCTATTTTTGGGCTCTCTTGGAGGTATCTAAGGAGAATTATTAGGTCTCTTGAAGGTACCTCTGTTATCAACGTTTTGAGTACTTCTATAGGTCTGTATTGATTCAAGTTTTACCTTCTCCATATCAACAGAAAGATATTTTACTAATTTGGTAAGCTCATCATCTTGAGGGTGGGTAGCAGAGGAAGAGGCTCAAGTTTCATACCTTCCCCTTCTTCTATCCCTGTTAGCCTTATTCCTTAGTTTGTCAAACACCATGATATTGGATTCTACTTCAATGGCTGCATATTACATATGAGACAAGGAGGTATCTCTCCTTTCCATTAACAAGAGGAAGAAATTAGGGCCAAAAGAAATAGAATAGGTAATCTTTGCAGAGGTTTCTGTAGGCTTAACCTCAGTGGGAATTTTGCTATACATTTTATTATATCTCTTTGATAAGTTAGAAACAGATTCCCCTTCCTTCTTCTTCACTGATCCAAACTCTCTAATATACTAAAGGAACTCCTTTCTATCCCCCCAATTATTTAAGAAGGCTTCATCTAGGGCTTCAATCCCATCAATAGATCCAGGAGGCAAGGCTCTAAAGAACTTCCTAGCCTTTCCCTCAAGGCTATGAACAAAATCATCATCCATACATCTGCATTCATGATGACATCACAATCTGTAAAATTGTAAAAGGATTCAAGGTGTTATTATGAAGTTATGTCTCCCTCACCCATGAACTTGGGCAACTGCTTAAGGTAGCCATCCGCTGGGAGGGAACTCAGGGGTTGAGGAAAAATGACAGGGGCATACCTAGCATCTATTATAGCTTCCATCCAAGTTCTGGGGGTGATTTTCTCCTGCCATTGAAGTGTGAAATGGAGGAGAACCCGTAGGGGATAGAGTTTGGACAGGTGAAACTGGGGTTGTGCTTCTGGGAGAAAAAGGAAAAGGCTGAGTGTTAGGAGATAAAGATGAGGGGCTAGAGGTAACAAAGTTTTCCCCTTCTATAGCTGCAACAACTCTAAAAGGAGGAGGAGTAGGAAAGTCTTATAATGCCAAATCTCTTTCCTTCCACTTCACAGCTTTGGGGGTTAAAGGGGTGTCGAATCTCTTTCCTTCCAAACCAAGAATAGGAGGGGAGAAATCAACAGGAAAACTTCCAAAATTTAAATTTCTGGAAACTCAAGCAGTTTGTATAATAAGAGAATCAGAAAAGGTTTCTGGAGTTTGTAAAGAGGGATTATGAAAATTATCAGAAAAACTTGGTATGATAGTGGAGGTAAATTTTTTAGCGGTCTTTCCCTTTTCTGATAATTTCCTTTGGGTCAGCTTCAGATGTTTCTAGATGAAGCAGTGAAGTGGACCTCGTGTGTCTACCTTTAGGATCCAGAACTAAATTAGTGGAGTCAAAACAGTGGATTCGCCACGTGCAAGCCACAATCATTAATGGTACTAACATATGATGCACCTTCAGAATCAGATATTCTTTATCATTCTATCCCAGGGAAATGTCTTCAATTCGTTCCCTGACAACGACACCAGAAATGTTAGCACTAGAAATCACCTTCTGATCGCTTCGAAGGTAAGCCCAGTACCCATTAGTTTGCAAGTAAATGGTAATTCATTTTGAGTGTTCAAATGGAGGAAAATCAATGAGAATAATGTTCTAACTTAGAAAAATCTAGGTAGGCATGCACATGCAATGAGGTCTTGAACCAATTTCAGTCAGTAAGTTGTAGTAAGGGTGATTAGGAGGAAGAACTAGTGAGAAGATGTAGAGGTCTGCTATGGACATCGGGTCTTCCAGTAGCCTAAGGAGGAAAAGACTCGGACACAAGATACTCTTGAGTAAAAATCTTCAAAGAATCAGAAAGAAATTACAACAACACTATAATCAAACATACATCATAATACAGTTGCAACAATTCATGTGAATCAGTCAATCATGAACTCTATCAGTATCAAGGGGAAATAAGATGGAATAAGAAGCTGACTTATATTAACCAAGATGTCTCAAAACAAATACATAACCAGGTAACCGATGTTCATTATCAAAATATTACAATAACAGGGAGCCTCTGCTCAACCATTCAACCTTAACAAAATACCATGAATGCGATCAGACTACTTGGTTCGAAGATTTAACTGGCGCCCACTCTATCAGACTATGAGGGCCTTCTCAGTTATTGGTTTTGCAGGAAAATATCCCCATGTAGAAGCTTCAGATTAACATTTTGTGCCTCTGGTTCGTCCTCAACATGCTCATCATTTATGGGATGCGCAAAGCTTCAATTTTCCCCTCCCCTCCTCCATAACTGCCTGTATTTGGATCAGAACCAAGACTGACATTCATAATTGTTTTCAGGAGGTGCCCATGACTTTTGCAAGTCCATCTTGACACCTCAAGGCCATGAATGGTCTTCTTTTGCAACCAATCTGGGTGCTACAAGTGGTAGGCTTGTAGCGTATGAGCAAGGGGGATGTGGAGTGAAGTGCTTGATGTGGACTTGCATGGTGCGACAACCATGTGGAAGAATGTGATGAGTGATATCATGGGATGCGGCGGGATGAAGTGGCGACATCCAAGAGACAAGGCACATGGGAGGATGACATGGGGGAGACATAGAGGCTATGTGGAGAGGGGAATATATGTGGTGGCATAATGGGAGGATGTGATCGGGAGAATATGACAACAGGTTGAGGTGGCATGGAGTATAGTTTTCGGGAGATGAGAGAGAGGGATGTGACGAAAGAGGAGGGACAAGTGCAAGGGAGAGGAATTCAAGAACAGGTGTCGAGGAGAGAAAAACAGTATCTAGGAGACGATAAGTGGTCTACTCCGAGGTGGGGTGGTGGTAAGTGGTTTAGTTTGGGGGGGGGGTGGGGTCTGCGTTAATGGGGAGGCACCACAATAGTGGGGGGCCCGCGCTCAAAAACCACCAAATTGCCCCCCCCCCTCATTAAAGGTAGAATGTCAGGGGGGGTTCGATATGGATCCTTGTAGATCTGAGTGCATAGATCTCAACCGCTCAGATCTACACACACCTTAGCACAATGCACCCAAAGGTGCCAAGCCAATAAAACTTAGGATAAATCTATTTTGAGGGTTTTTAAACCCACCTTCTGCATTTTCTTTCCCATAGGTCACTTCTAAGGGAAAAAACACCCCCTACAAGAACATGTGTTAAGACCTTGTACATGTGATATTCTTTGCATCCCCAACACTTGATTGGTGGCCTTCCCCTTTTTCCCAAGGATTATTCTCTCTTGGATTCAATCTTAGTAGACCGATCTTGTTTATTTTTATTAAGGTTGTTTCTATTGAAATGAGGTTTGAATCCCTTCCTCCTCTGATCATATTTCTCCTTCTTCTTATCCTTCCAATATTTCTGGAAAAATTCTCTGTCCTTTTCTTGATCATACAAGTAGATAACCTTTCTAATAGTCTTTTTCAAATTCCTAGGCTCATCATATTAAATCTTCTCTTTATAAAAGGATGGTATTCCACTCAAAAACCTTTATATCTTCATATTCTCATCCTTGATAAACCCAACATACTTCAGTAATCCCAAGAAATTATTTTCATATTTTTCCATGGTCATACTTCTCAACCCAAGCTTAAATAAATATTCCATATTCTTATCATAGAAGTGATTTGAAAGGTACTCCTTCTGATAATATCTCTTGAACTTCTTCCAAGTGATATTGCTCTCATTAATGTGCTGAACTTGCAAACGGTATGTGGAAATTTTTGCTTCTAGGTTAGATGTGTAATTGTGCAACTGAAAATACTTCTTAATTCCAAGCAACCAAGATTCAACATTATATTCCCTTTCTCTTTCAACATAAAAGAAAGGTGTTTTAATCTTCTTTATATCTCCTTGCAAACTATTCAATGTATGTCTTCTCCTTTGTTTCCTAACAAGATACACTTCTAGATTGCTTATGGATTCTTCAGATGCATAAAATTTCCTAGTTGAGTAAGGAGGTGAGTGATGTCTATGAGTTCTGATAGAACTGATTGAATGACTAGTTCTTTTGTACTTATCTCTTCTTTCATGATTTCTTCCCTCTTCCTCCTGTCTTGAGTCTGATTCATTCTTTTCTTACCTCTGCAACTGATTTAGGATTCACATCATTTGAGAATTTATTTGTTTTTTTTCTCTCATCATATTCTCATTGTCTTATGTGTAACTCTACACTTCTATTCTCAACATTCTCACAATATCTATTAATGTTTCTTGTTCCCCTCTGCTCCTGTTCTCGTTTGATTGTCTCTGCATTAACAACACTATTATTTTGACCTTTGGCTTCTCTCTCAAGACTGAAGGCTCCCTCTCTTTCATCCATGTCCCAAATATGAATTATTGTCCTGAAATGATATGTTTATATCCCCTAATTCTGAAAAATGTGCAAGCAACAATTTTTTTTTATAATCATGCATATTATAGAAATTTTCCAGTTAATGGTACAAGTTCTTTTTTTGCTCAACTCATGAGGAATTATATCACAATTCTCCAAATTCTAATAATTCTAGGTTATTCTCCTCTGAATAAAATTTCCAATGAAAATACTCATGAATCATTTTTATCTCTAATATGAAATTTATCACTTCCCAAAAAATCTATTTTTACCCCATTTGTGCATTTTTTCCATTGGTGCAATTTTATTGAAAGACCAACTTTTTTCAAATGCAGAAGAAAATATGTCAGGAACTAGAGAAAAATTTGTATGATAAATATATAATAATAATGACACATAATTCATAACAACTCTCATATTTGTAATCTAATAATCCAGTAAAAAAATGAAACAATTTTGAAATGACAACTTTCTCATTTTCACCCCTTTTTTCAGACTTAATTTTTTTTGTAAATATGGCTATCTCTCAATTTGTGCACTTCTGGGAAAATTTCAATAAACCAAATTTGTTTGTATTAATGAGTATATGAAATGTATAGTACATAAAAATTTCCAATTTTATGATTTGAGGTCAGTTTTCCTCTGAAAATCTCAAAAATATTGAAAGAAGTGAACCCAAATAATGGATTTTCTCCTATTTCAACATCCCCATTCCAATCCCCATAGAATTTATTCAATTCATTCATGGGTTATTTCAATGTGTGCTTTCTGGAATCTCATTAAGAATTTCAATTTAATCTATATCCAGATCTTTAAAAACCACTATTTTGCAATTTCTAATCAATCCAAGAAGAAATGGGCAATGGAACTCTCTGATACTTTTGTAGATCTCCTCTCTATGAAAAAATATAGAATTTCCATCTTCATTTGACTTAATCTACTCTAGTTATGGAAAAAATAAGAAAATGGTTTCATACTTGTTTTTTTTTCTAGTGTTTTTTAAACTAATGGATAGTCTTTCCTATGTGGAAATCTGCACCGTCAATCTCAAAATGAGGTGAGATCTAATCCATAGATATTTTGATACTACCCAAAGTACCAACCCGACTATTGACCGTCAATATTTCTCCCTTAGAAACTGATTACAACACATATTTGAACCAACCAACCGACTCGACCATCAACGATTCCCATTGGTAGATGAAACATTTTCTCCATTACAGTCGAACCAAACATCGACCATAAACCTTTAACCACTCCCAATGATTGATGTCAAAACTCCTCCAATTCAGCCGACCCAACCATCGACCAATTTTGTTGGATGACATGGCAACTACTGATGTGGAATGACACGTGGATGTTACTATGGCATGACACATAGACTCTAGCATCACGTTTTGGATGACATGGAATAACACGTGGATGTTGACATGGCATGACACATTAATGTTTATGTGGCATGACATATAGATGCTGAGGTGAAATGACACATCATCACCCTCTTTCCTTCATCAACCATCGACTGTTTCTCTTGAATGAACCAACACTTCACCAACTCAATCTATGTCTAACCATCGACCATCGACCATCGATGTTTTCTCTTACTTGATCAGAATTTTTTTCTAAAATGACCAATGATGTATTTTATTTTTTGGAATGTTCAAAGTATTACATTTCCTAGGCACTCTGGCCCCTTTTAATTGTTCAGGCACTCTGACATTTCATAAAATAAACAAAATACATAATTAATATGGGGACTCAAAACTGGGGTATTACAAACTAAAAGAGGTTTCACCTAGTTGGAAACCTTTATAACCCTTGTTGGCAACCCATCAAGTAGTAACATGTCAAACAACACCTGATCTGTAAACTGTCATGGATATTCCACTGGATTAGTTCATCGCAACAGATCTTAAAGTATTCTGAAATATTATATTTTACAGTATTTTTCCTTAGATATTAGATTAGTTAGTTACTATATTTGATTCAATTTATGAAATAAATGGATTACAAAAATGAAATAAATGAGAAAATATATACACACCATCCACACAATTTAACATAATATGTATCCTCGGAAACCCAATATGGGAGAAAACCCAGCTAGAAATTATAAGGAAAGGGGAACTCACTATGAAGATTCCTTTGACATTGTGGCCTAAATGGTTGCTTCACAATATCATACCTCCTATGTTATTCTCTCAAACTACCTCTCCTTGGATGCTCTTCTCAACTATGTAACAAGTACAAAACAAAAGAATAAAACCCTTTCTCCTCCTATTGGCATGGTATTTAATATAGATTGATAATGATCTATGGTTAGTGTCTTGACTTCCTCAACCTTCAATTATTGATAAGTTTTGGATCTTCTAGAATCTTATTGGAATTCTACATGTGTATAGCCCCACATGTTTTAGTAATAGGGGGTTGACGTGACATCCACTCGTACCATGGTGGTTACAAAGGTAGGTCAACTTATGGGACAAATAAATTTTGCATATGAGCTATGATTGAGGCATGGTTTTAACCATTGGAAAGGTATTAGTGTGTAAAATACCATCAAGTGTGTGTGCATATGTTTCAAACAATGTAACCCCATAAACACTATTTAATGCCTCAAAATT
>JZKD02S0147551.1:12526-28307 GCA_000966675.3 Picea glauca
AACACTTGATAAGATTAATCTCTCATACCTAGGTAATTAGATAGTACAACAAAAGGTATGGTCGAATGTGGTTTGTTAGAGCCCTGAGATATTGGGTTGGGTACTACTGTTGGACCATGAAAATATATCAAAGAGCTATAACATAGGTAACTTTTTTTTATGTAGGACCCTTGCATCCCTATTTCTTGTTGTTAGTCCAAACAAATTATAAAATAAGGCATTTTGTTGAATTTTTGAACATTCAATCACTGGAAACCATGCTTCATACTTCCAGTTAGGGAAATTCCTACATAATCTTCAATATTAATAATTTGAACATTTTGTCAACACAATATTTGGGACCTATCTCAATAGACCCCTTATGTCATGTTAATTATACTAGTACCCCTCTTTCATAATATTTTTTTTTTTTCTGTGGACCCACATTCCCCATTACTGGATTCCTATCTCAACAACTCCAGAAAGTTGCACTCATCACATTCCTACAACTCTCCAATAAGTATTTGTGTGGGGACCTTCTAACCCCATTTCACTGCCCCCAAATCCCTAGCCCCACCCCCCAATCACCTATTTTCTTGTGCACCCCATCTATATGGAAACCCAAAACCAATATTTTGGAAACCGCATTGATAACTTGGAATAATTGTGTGACAACCTGCAAACCAAACTTGTGAAATCTCAAGCTACTATAGATAAAAAAAAAATCCTATAGTTAATGACCAACTGGTTGCAATTAATACCAATATAAACAAATTGGATTTCGTAATTGACAAATGGAATAAATTTATTACTAAATTTATTCCCACCCACTACCAATATCAACCCTTACAATAAAGGGGAGTTGAATAATCCCATTCCAAAAGGATTCACTCTAACCCCTTCATTCCTGACCTGTGCCTTCCTAAAGTGGATGTGAATAAATTTGATGGCTCAGACCCCACTGGATGAGACAATCAAATGGAACATTATTTTTCATTGCATGGCATCAATGATGACTTAAAATTCATGTCAGTATGTTATATCTATATCTCGGGCACTGACAATGTTGGTAATGGTGTAAGAATTCCCACATACGTTATATTTCTTGGACTCAATTTTTCACAGATATTTATGATATTTTGAAATAGATGTTTATCATTAGGTTTGATTAACCAAGCTTAAAACATGAGGTACAATTGAAGACTATATCTCTTCTTTTTAGAAACTTGTCTTCCACACTGAAGGCATGTTGGATACCTTTTTCTGAGAATTTTTTATTAATGGTTTGAAGGAATAAATTTGTGCTCAAGTATTAATGGCTCACCCTACCACCTGGCTTGAATCCATTCACAAAGATAAGGAATAAAAATAGTTGGTTCCTGATATCGCTCGGAGCCGAGGGTTTATGGTTCTTCAGCCACTTTGAACTGCGCCATCACAACGCTTGCCCTGCTGAGGCTCATGTCTCACAGGGAGGGGGAGCCGAATGGCGTCTCCTATAGCCAAGCCACGACGAATGGAAACTCTGCAAAAAGTATGAAGAGGCCGACCTTTGAGCCGCCACCAGATTTGCGCTCGAAGCTTCTAGCGGAAGGAACCTTCAAGGATCGGGATATGGACATCAATCCAGAGAAAGAGACTATTCCGGCTATTGTGTCAACTCCATGGATGCCAGGTAAATGCATCCCACAAGCACCACAGGCCCCAAAATATGTTATCAGCTCACTGCGCATTGTTACCCATAATTTTGGTCATCATGATGATGTATTGATTATGGTGCACTCAGTCTCTTCAGTAGAACTTTCTCCTGAGAAAAGTTACTTTCTTCTCTTTCCAAAAATATCATTTTTGAAGAAGGTTTGCAGGATGCTAGTATAGTTGCATGCGAGAATGTATGATTCTCGCAGGCTACCTTAAGCCAGGGTGTGAGAAGTTCGCACTGTGTATAACTACTAGGGTGCGAACACTTTCTAAAGAAGGGAAAAAGAGGAATTCTCGAAGCTTCTAGAAGGGAATCTTCTAGAAGGATGAGATGGCATTCGAATGGTTATCTAAGTACTGGATTTCCTGATATTTTGGGATCATTCTTATCCAAGTAACTAATTCATTCTCTCCTATATATTGAGGGTATTCTCGTGGAAAAGGTTAGCAAGCAAACAAGCAAGAGATTTATTGGAGAATTTGTGAAAGATTGTGTGAAGGATTGAAGCTACAACAGCTAGAGAACTCCAGCAAGGTCATCAAAGGTGGTGGATCTTCTTCATGCAAGTGAGAAAGTGTGTGTGTCAGAGATAAGGGTCATCTAAAGGAATTTTGCAACATCAAGGCTCAGGTTGTAATCTTTACTTTCCATCAATATGATACAGTAATGTGTCCCTTTCCCATAAAGTTAGTTTTACTTTATTGTATAACTCCTTGATCATATACATAGATGGATTGTTGAATAGATTGTGCTTTCTTCACTTCGGTTGGTTTGTATTGTTTTGATCTTGACTGTACGAGAGCACTGGAGTGAAGAAGGAGAAACAAATATCAAAGGAAGCGATTGTAAGGTATGTTCTTTAATCGAACCTCCAAATATATTCAATAGTTAAAATCTAGGGAAAGAGTATCATTCTGTCTTGCTTTGTTCTAGATCCAGGTGGATCTAGGGAGATCGGTTTGTGTCCGCACTTATGGATTTATCCAATAACAAAATTGGCAACTCCACTGGGGAAATCCCATTTTCTTTGTGGCCTTTTGAGTTTTTCTGTGGCCATTTTCTTTAGTTTCATTTTTCTCTTGTTCTATCAGTCTCTGAGTCTTCAGGATATCCTGATAGACCTTTTGAGTCGAAAATATTTTTTGAATTTGACTTCATTTTTCAAATTTTTGGTCATGTTCAGGATTCTCGCACTGCACTCCATTGCAGCTTGCGAGAATTGGTCAGGTTCGCACCCTGCTCATAGGGTTTAGTGCGAGGTTCTCTCACCTTTCTCAAAGGTTTCCTGCGAGAATCACTGATTCTCGCACTATGTCATACAGCTTGCCTGCGAACATTGTTTTTCAAAATTTTGAATTTGAGTTTTTGAGCTTTCTGACTGCCCAGATCAGTTGGAATACCTCTTATAGGTTTCTTGGACCTTTGATTGATATGTTTCTTTCCTTAGTTTGCATGTGTGAACAATTTTAGGGTTTCAAGGTTTTTCTTGTCCTTTGTGTCTTGACTTTCATTTCTTGACTCTTCTTGGCAAAACCATTCTCTCTGGCTTCAGATTCTGAGTGTGTTTGATGAGTTGAGAACCAGTGATTGGTTGAAAGTTGAGTACTTGGTTTTTCTCATTTGCTTATTGGTTTGAAAGAACATTTTCATTTTCTTTGAGAAGACTATTTGGTTTGCTCTTTATTTTTTCTTTCATTGAAAGAGTTGATTGAATTGTTATTGCTTGATTCTTTATAATTTGATTTTATGTTCTCTCATTGGTATAGTGAGAGTTCTTTTTGGAAAGTGAACACAAAGTTTTCTTCCATCAAATTGTTTTTGTCATTTACAAAACATTGAAAATCAAAATTTTTGAGATTGTTGAAGTATTGAAAAAAGAGACACATAGAGAATAGTCATTTAATAAGTGATTGTTTGCATTGACATTTGAAAGGAAATTGTGCATTGTAGTTCTGGGTTGATTTGGAAAATTTTCTCTCTCTCCCATACATAGGATTCATTGAACGAAAAGTGATACATTTCATTCACGTCCTTGCATTATTGGATCAAAGTCATACAACATCAGTTTCACTTCCGTTACCTTTGAGTAAACAACATCTCTTAAAAATATTGCGTAATCATAAAATTTATCTAGTAACTCTTTTCTAGGGATATTTTACACCAACATTTAGCTAGGCTAGTGCTTTGGAGTAGGAAGAGAGATACACTCTCCAAAAGTTCAAAACACACAATAACATCTTGAGTTAGGGAGTGTTAAGTTCCATTTGCAACATATTGTACTGGGAATCCCTTCTAACACAAGGGTCAAGCACTAGGTCGCGTTGGTGTTGGCTGAGTTACTCACCCTTCTTTGTTGACATCAGTGTAGAGATTGCACGTATTACGAGGGTCACTCAGAGGTATACCCACAATGATGAGTGGAAGCCTTTTGAGTTGATTTCGGGCTAGATACCCTGCTCTTGCATGTGGATCGGACTGTCGACTGTTCCCCCAGGCTTTACTGTTGTTTGTGGTGACCTTTGTGGCCTATCTCTCTAGATTATTACCCAAGGTGACTGTGGAGGGGAAATTCTTCACGGTACCTTGAATTGACGTTGACCAAACTCACTCGGGCTCCTTGGAGGGTATACCCACGATTATGTGTGGGAGCTTGCACCAGGGTGTAATTCCATTAAGCAGGTCGTCGGCGTAACTTTTCCATCCTAGCCCCGCTCCTTCTCGTATCGTTGTTGCGACGTTGGATTTCATCACCAACTAGTGGCTTTGAAATTAGAAGGTCTTGTTTTCCTGGTGAATGCTTCTTAGATTTTGTTTACTAGTGCATGTTGTTTGTTTCTCGAAGTTGACCCTAAGAATTTCTTCACGGAGCTTGTCACTCGTTTACAATTGATCCCCCACGATGTTCACGTAGAATGCAAGGTTTATCTCCAGAGCATCTAGACGATTCTCAACCCTTGCCTGCCAATACACCTGAGGGCTCTCCTCACCAGAGTGAAGTCCCAGTTGTTACCCCACCACACGTAGAAACAAGTGAATTCCCAGTTGTCACCACACCACCAGTCGACTCAACTGAATCTCTAGAACCTTTTCGCATTACCAATACTAGAGAGTACTATTGCATTCGTCGCGGTGAACGTCCTTTTGTGCAATTACATTCTTCTGAAGAAGCAGTTGTTACATCTTCCGAATCAGCCATTGGGCCTTTTCCCGGGGAAGAAGGCCAAGATCCTTTTTGGTCAGGTAATTTCCGAAGGGTCCTTTTTGGTACTGAGTCACCTATAGTCTACGAAATCAACCCTCTAGTGTTTTCTGACACAAAGACTATACCAGTGCCTACCACTTATCACTTTGTTCTCCCTGACGAGATGGCCCATCTCGCGAACACTACGAGTGTCCCAACCGAGATTACTGCAGCTAATCTTGCTCCTATCAATACCCAACGAATGCCTGATGTCATTCCGACACTACCACCAAGATACCATGCGTTGAATGCCTTGTTGAATGCTTCTATTCCAACACCTCCGCAAACCCCATCTGGTACTCCTGGGGGTCCTTTTGGGCATCCTATTCCCGGTTTTATTCCGATGCTCCCTCAATTTCCTCATAACAATCCTAATCCTAGTGGCACTATACCATCCATTACACCTAACTTGTAGATTCACATTGGTGGATAAGGTGGTACAATTCCATTTCCTCTTACCGGACATAATCCACTTACTACACAACCTACGATTGGCACACAACTTTCGGTGGGAACTCCACCTATGATAGGGGGACCAACCCCACCTTTTGGAAAAAATATACTTGCAGCTTTGGCCCAGTATTGGAATCAGATGCTAAAAAATCTTCCTCAAGCGGCTAGGGGGCAACAACCTGTTCCTACTATAGGCCAACCATATCCAGGTGTACCTAATCCTATTTGGGGTCAAGGTCAGAATGTTCCACCTCAGGTCCCTACTCAAACTCAAGGTTACAATCCTTGGAGTTACTATCCTCTCCAACCACCACCGAATCAACCGGGATCTTGCCACTATGGATAGACTACGTACGGTCCTACTGGTTTGCTGACAGGGATTACACCCCAAAGTCACCAGTACCCGTAGGTGAATAGACAATTACCTTTTCTTGCTACTTTGGATTTTCCAGATTTGTCTAGGATTCTCAATGATCCTATTCGTCATTCTCCCCAATGGCCTGCTATTCCAGCTAAGCTTCCATTAGACATTCCTAAATTTGATGGCAAAGCGGGAGAGGACCCGAACAATCATGTGATGAATTTTCACCTATGGTGTTCATCCAACTCATTGATGGATGACTCTATTCGTCTACGTCTTTTTCAACGAACCCTTACCGGTTCTATTGCGAAGTGGTATATTGAATTTCCACGAGGTTTCTTCTTTGATTTCAACACCCTGGCTATGGATTTTCTTACGCATTACCAGTTACCGATCCGTTATGATATTGGGACTGAGATTTTGACTTCCTTCAAACAAACTAAAGGAACTCATATATTTTATCATATCCATGAGTGGAGAAGGAGACGACGTCTCATTAAACTTGAACTCCCCAATCAGTTGTTGGCTGAATGGTTTACAAAATCCTTTGTGAACGAAATTGGTAAAGATATTGCCATGGGTGGAGTTGTCACGGAAGAGCAGGCTATAAGTCGTGCTCAATATATTGATCTCGTTTATTCACAAACGGGAACACTTTATGATTTATTACCTGAGTTACCTCGTCCTGGTACTTCCAGCACTTCAACTACTCCAGCTGTCTCACATGCAGCTGATGATGTGATTGGTACTGCCCAAGCCCAATCACATTTTGTTTCAAGCGCCAATCCTAAGTATGCTTCTTCTAATGTACAACATGCTCTGTCTCCTGCCACTCCTACCAGTAAAACTTATGAGGTGAACGCCATTCAATCCACCCCAACCGGTAAAAATAAATCTAAAAAGGGAGAGGCAGGAATAAGGAGGGAAAAAATAATAATCAAACAGAGCAACCTAAAAATACCCCTGTTGAAGATCGAGATAAGCGCAAACCCCTCTACCCTTTCCTTATCTGTGGTGACAATCACTACATGAAGGATTGTCCACGACGTTCCGAGGTCACTAAGTTCCTTCAAGGGACCTCAAAATCTTCTACCCCAACAGTCTTGTCCCAACCCTTCCCGTCTCAACAACAGGCTCAGTTGGTCATTCATGACCAACCATCTACTTCTACCACATCATATGTTTTGATGTGCACTGGTGATTCTAAGCCAAACAACGTTGCACTCACGACTAGAGCCAAAGATTATACTCCGTCTAAAGAGAAGATTGATGATTTACCTCCTGCTTTAGTACAACCCTCTCCACCGACTCCACCTACCAACGATCCTCTTCATCTCGAACGATCGAGCCCTAATATAGTTCTATGACCACCCCCCAAAGGTGTTGTTATAAATTCAACTTTCAATCGTCATGCTCGTGCGGCCCAGAACTACAGTATTGTGGAATATCTGGCCCAAGCACCTTCAACGATGTCAGCCCTTGAAGTCCTTCACTCGTGTCCTACACAACGGAAGGCACTGTTGAAAGATATAGGTGGAATTGACCCCATAGATACGAATTTAATAATATTTGACTTGGAAGATCGCATTCCAAGGTTACCACCCCAACTCACGTTTCAAATACAAGTTGTTGTCTCTGACAAGAACATTTGTCGAACTGTTATTGATGAGGGTGCCTCTACGTGTGTAATGTCTTTTGCTTGTTGGAAAGCCATTGGTTCTCCTCCTTTAAATGAATCAAAAAATACTCTGAAACCCTTCAATGGCTCTAGTTTTAAGCCTTACGGTGTTCTTCCATCGTTGCCTATTACACTAGAAGGTAAAACCGTCCAAGTGGAAGTGGAAGTCTCTGATGCTCCCCTTGATTATAATCTTCTGCTTGGTCGTAGTTGGATTGATTCCATGCGTGCGGTAGTGTCAACACTTTTCCATGTAGTACGTTTTCCTCATCAAGGAAAGGTATTTACTATTTACCAACTTGCCTTCTTCAATTCCGATACGCGTACTGGCAACATGTCATTTATTGCTAAAACCCCGTCGGGTTATGAGAATGTCAGTGTAGGTCTTTTAAAGGACTCCTCGTTAATGGGTATGTTCCCCATTCCTCCGCCCGATGTTCCATGCTCGTTCGTTTCTTCTATCAACATGATCTCCACCGTGCCTCACGAACTTCCTGTGTCACATGACCCTTGGATTGTCCCTGACCCTAGAGATCACACTCGTTTCGGTGACGTCATGTCGTTAAGTCTAGTTGAATCTGCATATCAGGTCATTCAATTGGCAACACCTTCTACCCCCTCTCTTGATGAGTTGTCTCCTGATCCTTTCCATGTTATTTTTCCCACTGATGAGATGATCATGTCCGTCATGGAGGACACCCCTTCGGATGATGGCCATCATCATTCCATACTCTTTCTGGAACAACACATTCTTGAGAACTACCAACGGATTTCGGCTCCATCAACCATTGTTGTCATTTCCACGGTTCCTGCGACTTCACATAATGTGTTTTCTGAAGGGAACCTCGGTAATATTTCTCCCACGATTCCCATTGACATATCCATTAAACCTGGGATAGTTGAAAATGTTCATATCAGAGCTTCGTGTTCTCCCAATGAAATTGTCACCTATACGTCTCTGTTCAAATAATTTCATGACATCTTCGCTTGGAGCTACGAAGAGATGCCAGGTATCGACCCTGCAATTGTTGTACATGAGATAAATACATACCCCCGAGCTAAACCTGTCCGGCAGCGCCTTCGTCCTATCCACCCACGTAAAGCCGCAACTATCAATCTCGAAGTTGAAAAACTTCTAAAAGCCGGCATTATTTATCCGGTGGCTTTGACAGAATGGGTTTCTAACCCTATTCCGATTGATAAGAAAGGTGGCAGTATTCGTGTATGTGTTGATTATAGGGATATAAACAAAGCCTGTCCAAAAGACAACTTTCCAACCCCTTTCGTCGACCAGATTGTCGATGACTATGCCATAAGTGAAATCTTCTCTCTCATGGATGGTTTCTCCAGCTGTAATCAAATTAACATCGCTCCCGAGGACCAACATAAAACTGCTTTTATATGTACTTGGGGTACTTTTTCCTACAGGAAACTTCCCTTCGGTCTTAAGAACGCTGGCGCGATGTTTCAACGTGCTATGTCTTATGCTTTTCATGATATAAAGCATATCGTTCAACCCTATTTGGATGATTTACCAGCTCATTCTTTGTGCCGAGTCGATCACCCCACTCATCTCCGAGCTATTTTCGTTCGTTGTCGGTTCTATCGTATTCGTTTAAATCCTCATAAATGAATTTTTTGCATAGAATCCGGTCGTCTTATAGGTTTCATCATTTCATGTCAGGGGATCAGGGTGGATCCTCTTAAGGTTGAGGTGATTCTTAAAATCCCTCCTCCCTCTACACTGCGTCAATTGCAAAGTTTGTAGGGGAAAGCAAAATTTCTTCGTCGTTTCATCCCTAATTATGCCAAAATTACTCGTGGTTTTACTCAACTGTTAAAGAAAGATGCAGAATTTGTCTAGGATACCGTGGCCAACAATGATTTCGAGGCTTTGAAGTTGTCCCTCACACGAGCTTCTCTTCTCTTTCCTCCTGATTATAGTCATGATTATTTTCTTTATCTTGCTGCCTCCGAGTATACTATTGGCATGGTTCTCGTCCAGGAGGATGATAAGGGCGACGAGCATGTTGTTTATTACTTGAGTCGAAGTCTCACATCTACTGAAATCAAGTATCAACATGTTGAGAAACTGGCCTTGGCTGTCGTTCAAGCCGTCCAACGCTTCCGGCATTATATTCTCTCCAGGAAAACTACAGTTATTTCTCATTGTAACCCTATGCAACACATCTTGACACGTCAATTGCTAGGGGGAAAATACTCCAAATGGATTGTTATAGTCCAGGAGTTTGACTTGGAATTCAATCGCGCCACGTCTAAGAAATCCTTAGTTTTTGCTGAGTTAATATGTGATTTTCCTCACTCTGCCACGGAAAATGTAGCAGTAGATTCATTACCCGATGAATCTCTTTTCCTAATTAGTACTGACGATCTTTGGTATGGAGATATCATTATATATGTCCAAACCCAGACTTTCCGGCCTACTTTGTCTAGCACTGAACGATGCCACGTTCGTTATCAAGCACATCAATACATTATTCTTAGCGTTATTCTTTACCGTCGGGGTATTGACTCTGTTTTTCAACGTTGTCCGACTTTTGACGAAGCCGAGAAAGATCTGAATGACTGCCATTCCAGAGCATGTGGTGGTCATATGTCTGGGTATGCTACTGCCCAGAAGATATTACGCGCAGGTTATTTTTGGCCTTCCTTGTTCAACGAATGCATTACTTCCATCCAAAAATGCCATGCTTGCCAGACCTACATTCAGAAAATTCGGTCACATCCTGCTCCTCTTCATCCTGTGGTCTCAGTTGGTCCTTTTGCAAAATGGGGCATTGATTTCCTGACATGTCACCCTCACTCGGTCGGGGGGCATGGTCATCATTGTAGCTATTGATTACTTTACAAAATGGGCCGAGGTGATGCCGACATTCGATAATACTGGAAATACTACAACGTTGTTTCTTTTTAACCATGTCATAGCTCATTTTGGTGTTCCTCAAGCTATCGTCACTGATTATGGTAGTCATTTTAGGAATTTTATGATGTCTGAACTTACAGAAAAGTTGGGTCTTCGTCATGATAACTCAACACCCTATTATTTGCAAGCTAATGGCCAGATTGAAGAAATCAACAAAGTTCTTATAACTATGCTTCGACGGATGATAGGAATTCATAAAACAAGCTGGCACACGATGTTGTTTTCGGCATTGTGGGCATACCGGACATCTGTCAAATCCGCTATGGGGTTTATTCCTTTTCGATTGGTCTATGGTGTGGAAGCCATTCTTCCTATAGAATGTGAGATACCTTCTTTGAATCTAGTTGTCGAACTCTTACCCAATACTTCTGCTGAAGAAGAACATCTATTGTATTTGATGAGATTAGATGAAACTCGGCGTGACGCCACTCTAGTAATAGAAGCCCAGAAGAAATGTGTCAAGGAACAGTATGACAAGCATGTCAAGCCTCGCGTTTTCTCTGAAGGTGATCTTGTTCTTCTCTATGAACAGGATCGAGATGCGTTAGGAGCTGGGAAATTCGAACCAATGTGGCGAGGTCCTTATATTGTTAGCCGAGTTTTGGAAAAAGGAGAATATGAGCTGGTCGATTACGATGGTATCCCTTTGAGTGAACCCAGGAATGGGTTATACTTAAAGAAGTACTATGCATAAATCATTTGTGCATAAGTATTTGTATTTTATGTATCATACTTTGTGTGTGTTACTTTAGTTTTCTTTTGATGTTATCTGGTCTCTGCCCTTATATGAAGTTGTGTTTGATTGCCAGATGTCTGAGTCTTCGCTACCCTATATTGGCTTCGCTGATGGTTCTAGTCGTAGTACTCGGAACCTAGCTTCCGCTTCCTGGGAAATCTATGCCCCAACAAACGAACTTGTATCTTTACGAGGTGTATGTCTTGGCCGTGCAACCAACAACATTGCAGAGTATAGTGCCATCATTGAATTATTGGTTGATGCTATCTCACTTGGAATTCGTCATTTGGTTGTGTGACTTGACTCACATCTTGTAGTACTACATCTAAGTAATATCTACTCTATTCGAAGTCCTACTTTGTTACGGGTGTATTTGCGAATTCGCCTCTTGGAACGTTATTTTGATCACATAGAATATCAACATATTCCTAGATGTTTTAATACATTAACAGATGCATTGGCTAATTATGTATTGGATAGACATTTGAACCATTTATAAATCAAACACATTAAAATTCACACAATATAAAGTAAACCGATAGAAGCCATCTATATATATAACGATCAAAAGAGTTTGCTTTTTACAAAAGTTTGTCCGAAGACCAAAATATCAAAATTTGAAGCTCATAGCTTCTACAAAGTGACATCATGGATTACGTTCACAGTAACACACAACTTCTCTAGCAACCCTATGGACCAGTCGACCCATAGTTGTTGATACCCCTACAATGTGACACTGATCGCATCGTGGAACCTCTTCTAGAGTCATATCTGGAATGTCTGCTGTCAAACCCTCTAAATTCTGTTCCACCACCTGATAATCTTTGGCATATTGTGGTGCTGCTGCTGCTACCTCTCCTCGTCGCTGGATAGGAGAAGTTCCAGGAGGTCTATACGGTCCAAGATCTGTGTTATCAACAAACATTTTGTGTTAGTCTTTGGATAAATATATAAAAACAAAAACATTTGAATATGATAAAAAATTCAAAAAAATTTAAAAAGAGAAAATGTGTGTACTGCTTACCGAGGTCTCTCCACTGAGCATCCTCAGGTAGTGCTAAATATGGATCTCCTCTGAAATCCAACCCGGCACAAGCGTAGTCATCGACCATCAGCATCTGGTTTTGGAGCTAGTCAAAGAAAATATAGTCATACTTGACGATTGGTCCTGCCACGTGCCGGGCCATGAGATGATGATCTGAAAATAGAAGGCTGACTTGTTATGCTATGCAACCACCCCTACTTCATTAAAATAAACTTTACAGGACCTTGCTTCATGTGTATAAATATGCAAGATAAAACTTATGTGTTAAGTTCATGTATGAAGAATATGTTCTTTTAAATGGTTAAATATGTACTTTAAAAAAATACACAGAAACACAACTTGCAGCAAATAAACCATCAAACTCACAACAAGAACAAGTTGATAAAGGAGTTCATCCCCCTCCGGGCTACATCTCCTTGAGCCTCCATAATGGACTTGGCTCTCTGGGATTAATTAGTCAAAAGTTATTTTACAAGTTGCTGCTCAACTCCAATGGAAAAATAGACTGTACCATTGAGATCAGAACACATAAAAACCCCAAAAATGACTAATAAAACTCTGAAAATGGATCATGGCTCATCCGGGCATGACCTCTTCTACATGTGGCCATAAGCTTCCTTGAGCTTCTCTTTGGAAAAAACACTTGTAAAAGTCCTCAACAGCCTCTTAAACCTATCCCAATGTGTTCAGAGCATATCAATTCACCAAAAATGATTATTCAATCATGGAAAACAAACATAGGCTCACCAAACCATGTCCTCCATCAAAGGGGGCTTCAAGCTCCCTGAAGCTTCCTGAAACTTCAATGGTGAAAAACTTGTAGAAGAGGTCTTCAAATGGATGTGAAAATTGCACCAATGGATCCATCACATCCAAAAACCCCTGGCTGGGCTTTTACGGCACCTCAATCGGCCAAACGATGAAAAAGTTAAGCCTCCCGGGGTGCCACGTGGCAGCCCTTGATTGGGCCACGTGGCACCCATCCATTCGTGCAAATGATGCCACCTGTCAAAACTTGATTCGCCCATCTGTCAACCATTAAATGCTTGCCACATCATCACCATACGGTCCAGTCACCTGCTGCGTCAGCCTGCCACGTCAGCCGACACATAGGATGTTGACGTCATCCTATGCCACGTGTCACCCTGCCAGTGGTGACACGTGTCACCTCCGAATTGGTCAACCGTATGCCCAAAAGTCCAAAAATGCCTGACACGTGTCACTCCCTGGAGCCGCCACGTGTCCTGTATGGACCGGCCACGTATGTTGTACGGTCCTTCCACGTGTCCTGTATGGACTGTACGGACTTGACACGTGTCATGTACGGACTGTACGGACATGTACAGTCAACATCAAATTTTTTGCATGTTTGGCTCGGTGAACAGATCGCGATATCTTCTCCATACGGACTTCATTTTCGAAAGTAAATGTACCACCAGAATCAGGAAGACGAGACAGACGCAATGGCATAGTTTTTATCGCATTCCGAACATTTTGAAAATTGAGCAAATTTTTGCCCCCTGGTCCAGATTTTGATCACACCTTCCCACTGAAAGGCTTTTGGACCCACAAAATCTTATGTGTCTGCTTTCAAGTCATATCAAAATTTTTTTGACAATCATCTAAATACTTTGACATGTTGTGCACTGCAACTGGCTATGTCCTTCAACCACTACTCTCTGGCCGCTGCTGACCCACTGCTCTCTCTGTGCTTGGAAGACTACCAACCTTCCCACTGAGAATCAAGTCCCTCTTTAGAACTCTTTGGCGTCAACAAAAATCAGCTCTCCAATGGCTGCAAAAAATTCCTGCGACATCTTGTCACAAGCCAAGAAAACCATCAATCTTGAAAACAAATCATACAAGATTGAAAATGATGCCAACAAAATCTTTTGTTCTTCAAACAAACTGTCGCATCTCGTACTTTATCAAAGTACATGGCATTTTCATAATCAACTTTCAAGTCAATAAACACCATCGACTAAACACAAGTCGAACAACACAATCGACACAACATAGTCGTCATAAAATCATCAACACCAGTCGAGACTCATTGAAACATCAACCTTCCCAAACTGACAAGTCGACAAACATGATACATAATCATGTAACAATCATGAATCACTCATGATGAACCATCACCAGGTTCACTGCTTACACATACATAAAAATAAATGCATGTATAGGACTCTTCAACTCTCCTTCCAGTCAAACATAAGTACAACCTCGAAACATATGGGTACTTAAGAGTTGAATACAAAAAATATAAATGGCTGCAACTTATCATGCTTCCCATAAATGCACACATAACACTAAAAAGTGCATTTACAACATACAAACGCAAGCCTCACTTGCTCAAGAAATCCAACCATTTCTTACCAAGCCAACTCAATGGTGACTTTTTCTGCTGGACATCGTCCCCTTGTGAATCATCTGAACTCACATCGATGATGGAATCTCCACTTCCATTCTTGCCAATCTCCTTATCCAACTGCTTCCTTTGTTGTGGACGAATAGTTGGATGCAACGTCCAACATTGGTCAATGAGATGACCCCGCTTCTGACAATGAGTGCAAACCTTTTGCATCCTCCTTTCACGCTGCCTTTGCTTAGAAAGTTTCTTGAACGCGGTTAATCTTTTCCAACACTTTGAAACATGATGGTTATACAAACCACAATTTGTACAAGGATTCTTTCTTCCAAATTTATCATGCTTAACATAATCAAATGCAACTGAATGATAAGCAGAATTATACCTTGAACATTCACATTTATCGCCTCTGTGAGGAGGTGAAGCTGAAGAGTTACAAACTCTCCTTTGAAGACCATCTATAGTGTTCTTGTCCTCATCACTATCACAACTCTCACATTTGCATTCATCCTGAACATAAGCCTTGCATGCTAGATGGAATGAACTTTCAACAAAAGTTCTTGAACTTTTACCTTTAAAGCCTTCCTGAGGAGGTGAACTTGAAACAAAATTTAACCTTGGAACTTTTTCCCTTGTCTCCTCGAATTTGGAATTTTCTCCCTCTTGTCATTCATATCCAAGACCACAATACTTGGGTCTCTCTTCAACAACAATAGGCTCAACAATGCCTTGTGCATGCTTGCCCAAACCTTTACCTTCATAGCCCATTTTAAACAACAACTTGGACCCTATTCCTCTTGTGTGACTCTCAAAACCACCAAAACATTCATCTTTAGAGGAATTAGAAGATAAACTAACACTGCATACCTTATGTTCATGCATGCACTTGGTAAGGGTTTCCTTTGCCTCATGGAGTTGAATCTCCATCTCATGCAACCTTTGAAAAAGCTGGTCTTTCTCCTGCTTCATAACCATCAACTGCTCTTCAAGAGAAATGTGCACATCACTGTCTTCACACATCTTTTTCATCAAATCTCTCAAAGTTAGAATCTCTTCTTTGTTAAAGAATTGAGATAATGAAAATGTATGAGAACTATCACTACTTGAAGCTTCTGCCATCTTTGCAAGATTTCAACTTCAACACAAAACTTGCACAAAAACCAATAGCTAATTCTCAAGCTATCAATGGAAAACACATGAGAAAAACAAACTATGCTCTGATACCACTTGATCTGAAAATAGAAGGCTGACTTGTTATGCTATGCAAGCAC
>JZKD02S0147551.1:28357-43313 GCA_000966675.3 Picea glauca
TAGAAGGCTGACTTGTTATGCTATGCAAGCACCCCTACTTCATTAAAATAAACTTTACAGGACCTTGCTTCATGTGTATAAATATGAAAGATAAAACTTATGTGTTAAGTTCATGTATGAAGAATATGTTCTTTTAGATGGTTAAATATGTACTTTAAACAAATACATAGAAACACAACTTGCAGCAAATAAACCATCAAACTCACAACAAGAACAAGCTGATAAAGGAGTTCACCCCCCTCCGGGCTACATCTCCTTGAGCCTCCATAATGGACTTGGCTCTCTGGGATTAATTAGTGAAAAGTTCTTTTACAAGCTGCTGCTCAACTCCAATGGAAAAAAAGACTGTACCATTGATATCATAACACATAAAAACCCCAAAAATGACTAATAAAACTCTGAAAACGGATCATGGCTCATCCGGGCATGACCTCTTCTACATGTGGCCATAAGCTTCCCTAAGCTTCTGTTTGGAAAAAACACCTGTAAAAGTCCTCAACAGCCTCTGAAACCTGTCCCAATTTGTTCAGAGCATATCAATTATCCAAAAATGATTATTCAATCATGGAAAAAAAACATAGACTCACCAAACCATGTCCTCCATCAAAGGGGGCTTCAAGCTCCCTGAAGCTTCCTGAAACTTCAATGGTGAAAAACTTGTAGAAGAAGTCTTCAAATGGATGTGAAAATGGCACCAATGGATCCATCACATCCAAAAACCCCTGGCTGGGCTTTTATGGCACCTCAATCAGCCAAACGATGAAGAAGTTAAGCCTCCTCCATTTTCCTCCTTCAAGCTTTGCTGGAACTGGTTCTACAAAACGCACCTCTGTGTGCATGAACCAAGAACACGCTCCCAATGCGCGTTAAAACCTGTCATCGGGCGCAACTGCGCTAACGATGCAAACCGTAGAATGGTTAGGGCGCCTCCAGCCCCCAACCGCCTCGGCTCCTGGGCACATGGTGGCATAAAACCTCGGGCTGGGCGAAAAGGTGGTTAATACCGTTTTTAAAAACCAATTTTTAAACCGCGTCAACCATAACCGTGCGCACCATGTTTAATACTATGGCAAACTATGGTGAAATCGCACGCAATAAAATACAACCATGGGTCATATATTATAACGATTCCATATTATAATCCGCGCGCCAATACAAAAACTATGGTCATATATTACCGCATATAACCAGGGGTTATATTTAATACACCCCTCGCGCCATTTATCAACAGGCCTTTGGAACCCCACGCGCCAATATACATATGGCCACATGCAATCAACTACATGACCGCGGGTCGGGGCTAAGCCTCGGTCCGTCCTCCTGCCGAAATCTTTACAATGTAAATTGAAATAATTTTAAAACCATATCAAATACAAGGAACACGCGGCGGCATGTCGGCTAGCAGAGTTTCATTGAAACGTTGAATACTGGGGGAGGTCCGGGGTTCGAACCCCGCGGCCTCCATAAAATTTCATACGACCAAATAGCCAAACTCAGGGTGCCACGTGGAAGCCCTTGATTGGGCCACGTGGCACCCATCCATTCGTCCAAATGATGCCACGTGTCAAAAATTGATTCGCCCAACTGTCAACCATTAAATGCTTGCCACGTCATCACCTTACGGTCCAGTCACCTGCTGTGTCATCTTGCCACGTCAGCCAACACGTAGGATGCTGACGTCATCCTGTGCCACGTGTCACCCTGCCAGTGGTGACACGTGTCACCTCCGAATTGGTCAACCGTACGCCCAAAAGTCCAAAAATGCCTGACACGTGTCACTCCCTAGATCCGCCACGTGTCTTGTACGGACCAGCCACGTATGTTGTACGGTCTTTCCACGTGTCCTATACGGACTGTACGAACTTGACACGTGTCCTGTACGGACTATACGGACAGGTACAGTCAGCATCAAAATTTTTGCCTGTTTGGCTCGGCGAACAGATCGCGATATCTTCTCCATACGGACTCCATTTGTGAAAGTAAATATACCACCGGAATCAGGAAGACGAGACGGACGTAATGGCATAGTTTTCATCTCATTCCGAACATTTTGAAAATTGAGCAAATTTTTGCCCCCTGGTCCAGATTTTGATCAGCCGACACCACCTCAACATCCTTGGATCTCTAGGACCTGGGAAGTCCCACTCATCCTGTAGTATAAATACGGGGACCCTCTCGAGGAAGAAGGACACCAACAAAGAACCATACCCAAATTGTTTCAATTCACCTCGCCTGCATTTTGTTAATTGTCTTTTGATACTACGAAGCACAACATCTGCCCAGTTAAATACTTGAGGCTCAGTACACTCGATGGCGTACTGGAAGTAGCTCTGTAATTCCATATGAGGAGCTGAACTCCCATCCATCCGAGCTATAGTAAAGAGGATAGTGCGGAGGGTTAAGTCTTGTACCTCCCAGATCACAACTTTTCCCCTTTTCCTCTCAGCCTCTGGTACACAGTATTGATTGCAGTATTCACTCATCTTAAGCCCACCACCTCTACTACCAATCAGACTAACATAATACCCACACCTGGACAATCTAGTCAAAAAGTATATGTCCTCAATGTCTATGGACAAATTATGAGCTCCTACATTGAAAACCTGCTGATCTGGGTCCCACATACGGACTAGGTACTCGAGTAGTCTGACTTGGGCCCTCATGCTCGGGATGCGGAAGTATTTTAAGATCCCACAATCTCTCAATGAAGCTATGGTAGGAGGATGATTCTCGACATTTTCATTATCCTCCTCATGTTCTCTTTCACACCACTCAAGCACCATGTTTGTGGCTATTTATCTGCACAAGGAACATAAAAGAGAATTAATGATGTTATTCGTGATTTGGATCTTTTTTCATTGGTTAAATATTTAAAAGAAAATTGGATTCTGCGGTTCTCGTAGGTGACTCATTTGTACAGTGTGAACACCTCGCAGGTTTCTCAAGGCTCACATGCGAGAACACATCATTCTCGCAGGCCCCGTATGGGCTGGCTGCGAGAACGCCTACGTGCATGTAGGGTTCAAAAAACAACTTCAAACTGAAAAACTAACCAATGAAATTCAAAATTTAAACTATGAAAATGTCAGGAATGAAGAGCTTACCTTAATGCAGCAGACGGCTTGTCGAATGGTCTCCTTTCGCTCCCAAAAATTAACGCCAAACTCGGAGGGTAAAAATAGGGTTTTGGAGCTCAATAGTGAAAATGTGAAATGATATGGTAAAAATGACTATTTACTCATTTGATTTACTTTTTACTATGTCATTTTAGGTTTTTTATGTTTATTTATTGATTAAAACCTAATCACTAATATCAAAATGAGTGGAATGACTTGCAGGTGTGATAAAATTGATGATTACATACAAGGATATGGATATATTTTTCTTCGGTATGGTGTGTTTTTTATTGTTTTTCATGGTTTTTACATAAAACCTCGAACATTGTTTTTGTCCGTTCTTATGCTCGTAAATACAAGAGAACGTGATCAAGCATAGTTTTATCACTTTTTTGGGCTCAACAAGGTTATACGAAAAAGGAATCCCCCTGGAGTCCTCTTTAAGCTCTTTTCAGACTCTCTAAACATGAAAAGATCGTCGAGCAACCTTTCTATTTTCATGCTCGTTAAAATATTTGAAATACACATCTGGTGAGCGATAATTTCTCCCTTTTTCGGTCTCGTCCAGACTATTTTACGAAAAAGGAACTGAGAGAGTTCTCTTTTAAGTGTTTTTCCAAACTCTATAATCTTGAAAAACCTTCGAGTTTACTATCTCTGGACTCGTTAAACAAACATTGACAGACCCATGATGGGACTGAACCACTCCTTCTTAGGGTTCGTTAAAAATACTCCGAGGGACTCATCCAAAGGATGAGCTTATATCAACAAGCATATGTGATCCTCTTCAAGCTTGCGTAAAAATAAAGAGGTAATTGCCAAAAATGGTGGGGGAAAATTTGGGAAAGGAATATGTTTCACCTTCATATTGATTGGCAGTAAGTGTCGCTCTTGAACATGACACCCACTATTCATCATTTGAAGCCGGTTTGGGAAATCCATTTGTCTCTCATTCGATTTGCTACAAGGTCATTCCCTGTGTCTTCTTTGAGTCAATGCTGCCAAATCATTGGTCGTGTCATTCATATGTTCAAGAGAAGTCCATCTAAAAACTATATTGAGTCGGCCATCTGCAGTTACCCATTCTCTCTATGTTGGCCTTCCCTGTGTCCAGTTCAAATTGCAACATGATTTGTTTCACCTTAAAACTCTGTTACTCATTTCGTATCATTGATGGGGGATACATCAAGGCCCTCTTGTGACGAGTCTTGTTCCATCGACTTCAGCTCATTATCCAGAATCAAGGCTTAGAAATTATTTAGTACCTTGGAGCTTGCATGCCTCAATGGAAAGTTTCCTCGCTTCCGACAGTGGGTTTACATCATTGATCCCTGATCGAAAGATTCCATCGGATGTTCGACATCAACTCATTTATTCATAGTCGATGGATTGTACTATAGTACCTTGGGAGTCATTGACATCAATGGTGATTTCCCTCGCACTTGTTAACGGTTACATCAATGACCGGTAATCAAGTGGTTTCTACCATGTTCGACTTCAACACATGTAATCACATGGTTAGATTCGTACTTTGGGGGATGAGATTGAGGAGCCTGGATATTATCTTTGTAATCCAGGTTGTGTTGGATCATGTATAATTTGCGACACATAGATCCACTGTCTATGTTTCGTGGCTATGTCATCTTGATTTGAAATTTCTCGCATAGATCCACAGTGTATTCCAGTGGCTATGCTATATTTTGACGGCATGGATCCACGGTGTATGATTGGTGGCCATGAACCATGTCTACAATGTCATCAGTCTGTGATCTGAGTATGGGAATGCCTACCTCAGAATTGATATATATGATACTCTGCAGATGCTTGATTGTTCGCAGGTTTCCAATTATATGTGCTCCTAGTTCTCGACACACACATGCAGCTTACAAAGTCTATTGACTGTCACTGGTTCCAATCTCAGACTTTGGGGGGAATTCTGTTACCCATAATTTTGGTCGTCATGATGATGTATTGATTATGGTGCACTCAGGCTCTTCAGTAGAACTTTCTCCTAAGAAAAGTTACTTTCTTCTCTTTCCAAAAATATCATTTTTGAAGAAGGTTTGCAGGATGCTAGTATAGTTGCCTGCGAGAATGTATGATTCTCGTAGGCTACCTTAAGCCAGGGTGCGAGAAGTTTGCACTGTGTATAACTGCTAGGGTGTGAACACTTTCTAAAGAAGGGAAAAAGAGGAATTCTCGAAGCTTCTAGAAGGGAATCTTCTAGAAGGATGAGATGGCATTCGAATGGTTATCTAAGTACTGGATTTCCTGATATTTTGGGATCATTCTTATCCAAGTAACTAATTCATTCTCTCCTATATATTGAGGGTATTCTCATGGAAAAGGTTAGAAAGCAAACAAGCAAGAGATTTATTGGAGAATTTGTGAAAGATTGTGTGAAGGATTGAAGCTACAACAACTAGAGAACTCCAGCAAGGTCATCAAAGGTGGTGGATCTTCTTCATGCAATTGAGCAAGTGTGTGTGTCAGAGATAAGGGTCATCAAAAGGAAGTTTGCAACATCAAGGCTCAGGTTGTAATCTTTACTTTCTATCAATATGATACAGTAATGTGTCCCTTTCCCATAAAGTTAGTTTTACTTTATTGTATAACTCCTTGATCATATACATAGATGGACTATTAAATAGATTGTGCTTTCTTCACTTCAGTTGGTTTGTATTGTTTTGATCTTGACTGTACGAGAGCACTGGAGTGAAGCAGGAGAAACAAGGATCAAAGGAAGCGATTGTAAGGTATGTTCTTTAATCGAACCTCCAAATATATTCAATAGTTAAAATCTAGGGAAAGAGTATCATTTTGTCTTTCTTTGTTCTAGATCCAGGTGGATCTAGGGAGATCGGTTTGTGTCCGCACTTACGGATTTATCCAGTAACAACATAGAAGAGAAAAAGAAATATATGAGAGACTATGCCCTGGTGGGAAAATTCCTAGGGCTCTGTCCTTCTGAGCGAGATCTGGTCAAATGGATACAATATTGGTGGAAACCAAAAGGTCACTATGAGCTACAACTGGGCTCCAAGGGGTTCTTCACAATCATCCTCCACAACCTTGAGGATCGCAATCGCATCTTTGATGGGGGGGCATACTTCTACAACTCGACAGGACTCTTTTTAAGATTTTGGACAGAGAAGTTCATCTCTGAGAAGGAGGACTTTGCCCATGCACCTATATGGATTAGATTGTACTCTCTCCCCCAGGAATTCTGGCTGGAAGAGGTCTTGGCTGGTATAGGCAACACCATCGACATCTATGTTAAGTCTTTCAAAGCCACTAAGCAGCGGCGCTACACTTCCTATGCAGGAATCTGTGTGTACCTGAACATAGCCAAGCCGCTCCCAGGATCCATCATACTAGAATATCATGATGAGGACTGGTCCCAAACCATCAACTACGAACACATTCCATTCCGATGCCGAAAATGCCACGAACACGGTCATCTTTTCAGAGAGTTCCCTCTCAATATTGCTCACAAATAAGGGAACCCAGAAAGCGGAAAAGACAAGGATGGCTTTGCACAACCAGCAGGGAAAAGATGACAAGGAGGAAGAAAGCAACCAGCCCAAGTAAGTAAAGATCCCTCAACTAGTAATAAGTTTGCAATTTTACAAGATCAACCAGAGAACCCCACAACCCTTACGAACCCAAATGTACCACTTCCGGATAATGGACCCCAGTCTACAAGCCAAAAAACTAAACGACCCCCATAGGGTAAGGAGTCAGATCTCCCCCCTCTATAAATGGCTCAAGAACCGCAATACTTGCTGGAGACAGAGGACGGGGATGCGGAAATGGATATGGAGGAGAAAGATCTAGTTGGGGTGGATTTGGATCATCTCGAGCACGCCTATAGGCATCAAAAACTTTACACTATACCCAGGGATCAATTACGGAAGGTGCACAAGCTCGTTCTCAACTCTTCAGCTGGGTCCTCAGCTCGAGCTAGCAAAGCTCTGGGAATCCAGGGTAGTCAGTCAAAAAACCCAAATAAAACTCAGAAAGACGAAAAGAAAAGAGGGAGGAAATCCACCAATAAGCTCATATAAGAAATAGGCCACTTTATGGTAAACTCAGGACAAATCCACCTGATCTCGGACAGCTTCCCTCCTCTCCCTACCCCCCCGTCATCATGAAGATCATCTCATGGAATATCAGAGGCCTCAATGGATGTAGCAAGAAACAAATGCTACGGGATCTGATCTTAGCGGAAAAACCTGACATAGTACTTTTGCAGGAAACAAAATGCACTTCAGAAGACATCGACAGGCTACTTCCCTACTTTTGGAAGCAAGGGGAAGCGGCTTCAACCGATGCCACAGACACAGCTGGAGGATTGGCTATTCTCTGGAACACCAACTCAGTGCTGTTGGAAAACTTCCTCGCCACCAGATGGTCCATTACAACAGATTATAGGTTCATAGGCTCAAACAAGCCTGGACACTTGACCAATGTCTACGGCCTGGCCAACCCAAGGGATAAGCAGGCCTTCCTTAGGAGCCTGAATTATGTATCTAGTCTAACACGGTATAACAGATGGACCGTTGGTGGAGATTTCAATATCATTCACAGCTTGGAGGAAAAAAAAGGAGGATCAAGGCGACTGGATTGGGACTCCAGCGACTTCAATAGCCTCATAGACAATGTTCACCTTATCGACCTAGAGGCTAACAATGGAATTTACACTTGGAAAAATAGAAGGACCGGAATACACCAAATCACTTGCAAACTAGATCGATTCCTCATCTCTAACTCCATTATGATGGAAGGAATGACTATGGAAGCTACCATCTTGAATTTCTCTGGCTCGGATCACTAGCCTATACAGTTATGGTTGGATGTCCCAGCCACACCTTGTAAGAAACCCTTCAGGTTTGAACAGTTCTGGCTTGACCAACCCAATTTCCAAGAAAATATCCAGGACTGGTGGAGGGAGGCAGAGGTCTCTCACGGCTCCAAAATGTACATCTTCCAGCAAAATTTAAAGAACCTCAAACAAACTCTCAAACTCTGGAATAAGCATACCTTTGGCAACATCTTCGACTCCCAAAAGCAGCTGTCAGAACAAATGGGCGAGATTCAAAACCAGATCAGAATGCAGGGGCTAACGAATGAGATAAAAGCCTATGAAGTAATAGTAAATCAATAGCTCGAGGCTACGAAAATACAAGAAGAGATATTATGGTAACATAAATCGCGCATCCAATGGCTCAAGGAAGGGGAACGCAATACCAAATTATTTCACAGAACTGTCATCCATAGAAGGCACTCTAATAAGATCACGCATCTCATCTTCGATGATGGGGAAACCATTCATTCCCATGAAGACATGGAAACAACCTTGATAGACTATTATCAATATCTCCTTACAGAACCACTCCCAGATAGACATGAGGCCATCAATAAGGTTACGCAGCATGTGCCCTCCCTCGTTACCCAGGAGAAAAACTCAGCACTGCTCCGACCCTTCACAATCGAGGAAGTGGACCAAGCGCTTCAGGACACCCCCAAATGAAAGGCTCCTGGACCCGATGGCTTCACCAACGATTTTTTCCACCATTGTTGGCCGATGATCAGGGTAGAGGTATGGGAAATTTTGGAAGACTCTAAAGCCACTGGACAGATCCTCCAGGCTCTCAATGCAACTTTCCTCACCTTAGTACCCAAAGAGGGGTAGGCACATCATCCCAAGCAGTTCAGGCCCATATCTCTCTGCAATGTCATCTACAAACTCCTAACAAAAGTGATATCCAGGAGACTCAAGACTATATTACCGAAAATCATATCCCCGGAGCAATCAGGATATGTTGAGGGTGCAGACAAATCCTGGACAGCGTCATCCTAGCCCATGAAGTGATTCACTCTCTGCAGAAGACCAAAACACCAGGTATGCTCCTCAAATTAGACCTCTCTAAAGACTTTGACAAGATAAGATGGGAATACATGTGAGCAATGCTCCTAGCTTTTGGTTTTGATTAGCGTTGGGTGACTTGGATTCTGAGTCTAACCTCCTCGGCATTCTTCTCTATACTCATTAATGATGTTCCCTCTCGACCCTTCTCCCCCTCAAGAGGAATTAGACAGGGAGATCCTCTCTCCCCTTTCCTCTTCATCATCTCAGCCGAAGTTCTTAGTCGTTCCACCCATGCAGTAGTTGAAAGCAACCTTCTGACATGCCTCCCCTTGCATGGCATTTCCCCCCCTATCTCGCACAGTCAATTTGTGGACGACGCGCTTTTGATGGGTAGCCCAACTGTCCGCGAAGCCAACTCTCTCCTGGAAATCCTCCAAACCTTCTCAGACGCCTCAAGCCTGGACTACAACAAGGATAAGTCCCAAATTTTCTTCTTCAATTTGCTCCCTCCGATCCAGCGCCATATCTATGATATCCTAGGATTCAATAGAAGCTCCCTTCCATCCAAATACCTTGGAATTCCCTTGATTGAGAATTCCCTCCGGAACTCCTCTTGGGAACATCTTTTATCCTCCTTTACCAAGAGGATTTCTTCCTGAACCTTTAGAGTCTTAAACCTTCCCAGTCATCTTACTCTTCTCCAAGCTATTCTTCAGGCCCTTTCGATTTACACCTTTTCAGCGCTGGCTGCCCCGAAGTTCGTTCTCACAACCATTAAAAGCTTACAAAGAAACTTCATCTGGCAAGGCCTCAACTCAGGGAAGAAAATAGCGCTAGTCAGGTGGGACAAACTCTGTCTACCCAAATAGCAAGGAGGCTTTGGATTACGAGATCCCTTCATTATGAACAAAGTTCTAAGCGCCAAAATTTGGTGGCGGTGGTTAAAAAACCCCAAGGATCTCTGGGCCAGACTTTGGAGGAAGAAATATGCTCCAAATGTGGTAGAGAAGAACCTAATTCGATGGAATGGGGGCAACACAGGCTCCTTAATCTGGACAACAGCTAAGCAGAACAGACAACTGGTGACTCAACATGCCTTCTGGGAAATCAGAAATGGGGAAACAACTCTTTTCTGGAAAATTCCTAGCAACAATGGCCAGTTTTGGACAATGAGGACTGGGCTAGAGACATCTGTACCCAAGCTACATGGGTGGGCCTGACAAGAGTAGCTGACTACTGGCCGGACAATTCCCCAGAAGACACCTGGGGCTGTTGGCACTTGGACAGGGAACGCATTAATTAGGAGCTGCATGTGGACCTGGCACCTTGGCAAGAAGAACTGGCCAAATGGAAAATTCTCAAAATTGTAGGAGAGGATATCCTTTAGTGGGGGTATAGGCCACAGGGCACCTACAGTATGTGGGAAGCCTACCAGATCAAAACTCAAATAGACCTCCTCCCTTCAAGGAAAGTTTGGCACAAAATCTGGAGTCTTAAACACTGGCCAAAAATCACCCTCTTTCTCTGGCTTGTCTCCCACTCAAGCATTCTAACCTGGGATAACCTCTTGAAAATAGGTTTTTTTGGGCCCTCTATTTGCATGCTTTTTGGAGAGGAATATGAATCCATGAACCATCTCCTCAATTCTTTCCCTTATACTGCTCAAATTTGGAATCAAGCGGCGCTTATCATGCGCACCTTGGACCACCACAGAGATAGTATCATCGACACCATTATGAACTGGAGGGACCAGGATTTCCATTCCCCTCTCCTCAATCGTATTTGGAAACTACTTCCAGGCTTCATCCTTTGGCAACTTGGAAAGAAAGGAACAAAAGACTTTTCAAAAGTATCTCCCTCCCGTGGCAACAATGTTGGCATCAATGCCATTACAATATCATGGAAACTCTCAACCTTCAGCAGTGGACCGACGAAGACTTAATCAACACTCCCTCTGAACTCCCCATCCTTCGGCATTGGACTCCTCTTCCTTCTCTTCACGCTCTCCCTCCCTCTTCTCTTTCCCCCCCTTTCAGCAGCCCCTCCTTTTGGTCTCCCCCCCAGTGGATTTCATCAAGCTCAATTTTGACAGAGCCTCTAAGGGAAATCCAGGCGCAGTGGGCTATGGTGTAGTCTTCCGCAACCATCATGGGCACATCCTTCTCATAAGCGCAGGCTCCCTCGGTCATTCCATGAACAATGCAACAGAACTTTGGGGACTTATCAGAGGACTGCAATTAGCCATCAAAAACGATTTCACCAATATAATAGTCGAGGGGGACTCTCAAATCATCATCAATCTGCTGTGCAGAATTTTAAATGGAGCGAACCTGGATAGAATGTCGCCTATTTGGATACTTTCACATGGGCTATAGATAATCACAGACTTATTGAAACCAAATCAGGCTGTCATACCTACTCACATCAGGAGGAAGGCGAATCAAGTTGCAGATGAACTGGCTAATATGGGTACCAACTGGAGCGGACCAAAACTCCTATGCAACTCAGCCCTGGAACCCGATAACCCTATTCTCCAGCAATGTATCCACAAAGCTGGAATGGTGGATAGTCCCCCGGATGGTGTGCTAGTGAGGAACACTTGGCGTGTAGCGGAGGAAGGGATCGGCCAACGGAGCATGGAGCCATGTGACGAGCTCGTGCCACCGCCCGCCACCCCACTCCTGCATTAAATTACTCTTACGACGTCGTAGCATCTCATTTATGTATCTTCCCTCTCCCTTTACGCTTCATTTCATGGCTTGGTTTCTGGTGTATTCCCCTCGTCTCTTCTCGTTCACTGAATGGCTTCCCCCTCTACTGCCCTGGCTTGATCTTTCCCGAACCTTCATGCTTTTTGCAGTCCCTACTTGTCTTGAGGCACTTTACCTATACCTGTTGCACCTGGTCACTTTTGGCAGTCATGAGAAGAACCTCATGCCACGCCCAAGGGGAAAGCCGCGGAGAGGCTCTCCATGGAAACCTTGTTGGCCTTCTGTCTCGCCCCCTGACTTGCCCTCCATATGCTCCTCCCCTTCCCTCCAGCCCAAGCCTTTTCTTCATCCCTCTCCCACTCCACCCATTTCCCAGTTTCATTGTCTAGCTATCATCCCCAGGCTGTCGAGTTCCTCCTTGCATCCCCTTCTTGCCCCTCCAATGGTTGAGCCTCCCCCTATACCAGTTCTTGAGTCATTAAGGAAAACTAGGGGAGAGCCACCTCCTCCTCGCAAGCCATGGAATTCTGAGAACCAGTCTTCTGACTCTTTCTTCGACACGCAGCTAAGAAATATCCTCACCATCCTATTCAGTTTGGTCTTTGAACTCCGTCAGGGGGTGGAGGATCTTCAATTCCATCTGCAAGCCACAGACAGAAAGGTCGCGGTCCTTCTTCAGCTCCTTTTCTCCCTTCAAGAGGCTTTCCCCTTGGACCCAATAGGGGCGGCTACAGTAGAGGAACCTTACGCAGCTACCAGTGAAGGAAATTCCCAGGTGCAATGATCTGCAGGGAATGGGCTTGAGCAGGCCAAGCACGAGGACATGGCTGTGGAGGTGGACACAACACGACGACCGCTGCAGGATACTTCGACAGATGTCGACAGAGCCGAGAGTAGTGTGGAAGATGGAATGCAATGGGAAAACTAAGTGACATATGTCGAGGAGGAACCATGGTCCGAGGCCATCCACGCCACCTGGCCAGGTTATTCGCCAAATGTCTAGGTCCATAGTGGTACTTTAAGTTTTATTAGCTGCTCCTCTTTTCAGCTGGTGACCAGTTACTTTGAGACTATTTTTCTTAGAATATTACACCACTTATGCTTGCCTCCCCTACTGGATGGACTGGTTTCCCCTCTATTGGGGCAATCCAGTAATTACAGTATGGCTATTTTTGTATTTTGAACCTCTACTTTGGTTTTGGAAGGCCTTTTATATATAATACTACTTACTTACAAAAAAAAAAAATAGTTGGTTCCTACTCAAATTAGAAAAAAAACCTTTAATTCCCCATCCTCGTCCCACCAATCCCTCTCTTCCCTCTCCCCCTCTCAAAATCAACAAATTAACTTGGGTTGGAATGGTAGAATATCAACTTAAATTCCTTTGTTACAATTTTGATGACAAATATTTTCTTGAGCAAAAATGTGAGTATAAACTTTTTATTGCCATTTCAGAATATGATGGTGATTCTCACCCACAAGATTTTTTTTCTCAACTAGATGATGGCATTCCTCCTTCTAATTCCAGACGTGGCACCAAAAATATCCTTACACGCATTGATTGGTATTTTATCTCCCCAAACTCTTAAATTAATTGGCTATATTAATCATTGTAAATTCATTATTCTAATTGATAACAATACCACCCATAACTTTATTCATTGTTGCATCACCTGAGAGACACATTGCTATATCCATGCAATGAAGAAATTTCATATCATGATTGCTAATGTCATCTCCATGAAATGTGGGGGTCATTGTGAAAATTTGTTCCTTCAAATGTGTTATTATTCTTTGAAATCCCACATGTTTTCCATTGAAATGGGTGGTTGTGACATTGTTTTCAGTGATGAATGGTTATGCATACTGGGTCCCATAACCATGGATTTCAAGGATTTATACATGATATTTCAGCAGGTTGGGAACAATTACACTTTCCAAGGAATCATCATAGGTTCTCTAGAGATCGTCATCTCACATGAAATGGAAAATCTCCTCAAAAGGGCCATTCTAGCATTGTCACATAGTGTCATTCTATTCAAGTCTTTGAAACCCCTTCCCAATCCATTCATACCAACATGAAATTCATCTTATCCAAACAACAATAATTTTTTGAAACCCCTAATTCCTCCCATCCTCCCATGGTTCCCATGATCATTCAATTCCACTCATACCTACTATCTCCCACCCAACGTTCACCCTCATCACCGCCCTTTTGCTAAAAAATGAAATTAAAAATATTGTTCAAGAATTGTTATAACTTGCATGTGTCATCTACCCTAGTACTAGTCCTTATTCATCCCTTGTTGTCATATTACTAAAAAAATAAGGAACTTGGCAAATGCATATTTACTTTTATTCTCTCAATAGAATCACCATCAAGGATAAGTTTCCCATTCCAGTAATTGATGATCTTTTGGATAACTTAAAGGTGCCAAAGGTGTTACCAAACTTGATCTTTGTTCAGGATATCACCGAATTCATATGAAAGAGGTTGATATTTTCAACACTATGTTTTTCACTCATGAAGGCCATTGCGAGTTCTTTGTGATACCCTTTGGCCTTTGCAATGCACCCTCCACCTTCTAGAGTATCATGAATCATAAATTTCAACCCTTTCTACATCATTCTATTTTTGTCTTTGTTGTTGACATCCTAAAATTTGGTAGAGACATGTTACTCATGTTGATCGGATCTTATAAGTCTTTTCTCATCATCAACTATTTGTCAAGAGGTCCAATGTCCCTTTGGAATTTCTGAAGTTGAATATTTGGGACATATTATTAGTAAGTATGGTGTACGAGTGAACCCAAAGAAAATTGAAGCAATGAATCTTTGGCCCCATTCTACAACTCGTAAAATTTTATGATGCTTCCTTGTTGTAACATGGTACTATAGAAAATTCATCCAAAACTATGGTAAATTTGTGGCTCCCCTCACTTCCTTAAGAAAAATTGTTTCACTTGGAATGCAACTGTAGATCAATCCTTCCAGGATTTGAAAGATGTTATGATCCGGATTATTTTCGGCACAAAATGAGAGCGGAGATATAATAAAGAAATGCACAGAAATATTGCAGATATCCAATAATATAACAGAAATATATCAGAGATGCAACCATAAACATAGATATACAGTAATACACGATTTCTATTAATCAGAGAAATGTACAGAGACTATAAAAATACAGAGTGAAAGACTCGCTAGAATGGTGGTAGCTTATCTCTGAGAAGAGATGTGATGGCTACTCGCATTCG
>JZKD02S0147551.1:46565-68988 GCA_000966675.3 Picea glauca
CCAAAAGTCATGTGGGCCCCGTTTGGGTAAGTTGGTGCATCAACTTCCCGGGGTCGTAACTTTTGCATACGATCTTCGTTTTAGGCATGTGATAGCTCGTTGGAAATGTATTTTCGAGGAGATTCATTTTTGAGGCTCAATAATTCCTTTGGCTATCATTGAGAACCTCGATCTCGAAAAACCTTCATTTGGACCCTCAAAATGGCCCCAGAAGTTAAAACCTGCTAAAAATAGTAAACTGCCAAAATGGCCAGAAAACTGTTTTGAGCCATTTGGAAAAGGTGGGTGGCCACCAATATCCACCTGGATCATGTTATGTGTACAACCTAAGTACTCTCTCTACCCAAATTCACTAAGAATTTTGTTTTGGAATGTGATGCCTCAGGAAAATGCATAGGTGAAATTATAATTGAAGAAGGAACCCCATTAGAATTTACTAGTAAACAACTTTGTGACCGAAATTTAGGCAAGTCCACCTATGAAAAATAAATGTTGGCAATTTTGTAGGTTGTGGATATTTGGAATCCTTACTTTCTTGGGAATTATTTCCATATTGTAAGTTATCATTGTAGCCTCAATTACCTTTTGGATAAAATGTTTTCATCACCAAGACAAAACAAATGGATTACCAAAATGTTAGGATATGATTATGAGATCATTTACAAGAAGGGAAAGGAGAATATCGTAGTTGATGCTCTCTCTAAAAAATATGAAGAGGAAGGGTCCTTCCTTTCAATCTCCTTCAATGTAGTTGATCGGGTGAATGAATTCCACAATGAATGGTTCACCAATCCCAATATTTTCAACCTGATATAGTAACTTTAAGATGATTCTAATGAATCTCCCGACTACACTTGACACAATGATTAGTATGATTTTTTTTTCTAGGTCAAAAAGCTTGGGGGAAAACCTTGAGTGATTCCCCTCATTTTGAGGATGGTATCCAGGGTAAATCCTAGAATCTCCAAGACACAAGGATGATCAACAACAAGTATCAAATCCATTACAATAATATACTCATTAAGATATCAACATGTCACTCACGGGAGGATAACAGTAATTCCTCCCAACCACCTAAGATAAACCCAATTGAATGGGGATTCTTAGGACTTACAATATACTACAAGAAAATTGTGAAAAATTAAGGAAAATTTGCAACACCCCTAACTTCATGTTGGCAAGCCAAAATGGTCCGCTCAATAAGATGAGGGAAGACTCCTGATGGTAGGTCCCAATTAGACCCACTCTCATTTGAGGTAGTATTTCCAACTATATTTTTGCCTAGTTAGAGATCTAACTAATATACTAACTAAATATGAATCTGATAAATGGAGGTTCTCAGATGAATTAAAAATAACAATCCTAACTAACTATTTAGAAACTAAGATGAGTGATTACAGAACTAGAATGCAGATTCTAGTTTATTATAAAATAATATATTCTAATCAGGAGAAATCTAAAAGATGAGTAGAGTGGAATATTCATATTACTTTTATAGAAAAATTCATATAAAAAGGAATATTAAAGCTTGACAGAGCAAGAATTTATAGCCAACATAAATTGATTGAGAAACTGAAGCACAAGGTTGTTGTACTAAAAATGAAGAATAATCGTGACTATAAATAGAAGAATATTAATCCAAAAGAATATCATAACCAACATCCACAAACTACAGAATAAGACATGCATAAAATTGAGTAATCACATTCATACACATTGACACCATCATTTTCATAAAATGTCTATTTTTCTTTATTCATCCAAAAGTGAAAATACCATTCATATTTCAAAAGAACCAAAATCCCTTTCCATTTTACATTCATCTCATTTATAGAAGGACTATGGGATCCCTTCACATTCCTTATCTTCCCTTCATCATTCTTCTTAATGGCCCCCACTTTTATGGTTTTGAGAGAAGCTATTTGGTTGTGTCTTTCCTCTATAAATTTTCTCAAAAGATCGTTGTTGAGTTGCATCTTCCTAATTTCCTTTTAACCTCTTTCAGCGAAATTTCTCAATTCATCAAAATTGTCTTTGAACTTATTTGCCTCTTGGTCGTGTAAGGTTTTGAGATTTTCCATCTAAATCGCATGGGAATTTTGGGTTAGGGAGGTTGTTTCACTAAATCTAGCCTGTAGATATTTTCATGTTCCTTGAGCTGCCTCTCCAACTCCTCTTCATGGATTTTATTTGTTTGTTGGATTTCCTTCCTATATTCATTGACCATAGTTTCCTTAATGGTTTCCAGGGTCATTTCTAGCTCAGTGGCCCTGGATTTTGTAGCATCGACTTCTCCTACAACTTCATGGACTGATACTATGTTCACACCAACAAACGTTTTGAGTGTTGAGGCTTATTGTATTGCATTATCTTTCAAATCTAGTCCATCTTTCCATTTTATGTTCCTTTCGGGAGCTTCTTGGATTACATTGAAGTTTTCTCATTTCCTTTTAGGGGCTCTCTTCTCGATAGCTTCTGTCTTGTTTCTATAACAGTAATTGCTAACGACAACCACTACTCCCTTGAAGTTGATTCGTTTAAAATTGAGTGATAGAATCCCTAAGATAGAGGCTAATGAAGTGTACTCTTCTATCGAGGTGATTACCATATCAACATCAGGGCTTATAGTGATATGTTCACTGTCACCTACCAAACTGTCGTCTCAAACATTGGGAATGTTGACCTTTTCTTTTTTCTTTTATTCCTGGTTCTTTATTGGTGCGGCTAATGTTGATTGTCATGTGTTTGTTTTTTCTCCTTCATTTGTATTGATTTTCCCTAGGGGAAGGTATTTATTCCATATTTTATCCAGTGCAAATTGTTTCTCCTCGTCTTCCATTTTCTTCATTTATTAATACTTTTCTTCATCTTCTTCGACTTTTCTTGTCAGTTCAACTTCTTTATCCATGTTTTTATGCTCTTCCTCATTTATCCTCTCTTTGTATTTGAGGAGGAAGGATATAAATGTTTCTATCCTTAGTGTTTTGTCCTTCTCTTCTTCTTTCCTTAGTTGTTGTTGAGAAACATTAGTGGTGAGCCTCTCTACCACTTCCTCAAAACTTAAAGTTCCTTTGAAGACATATTTCGAGAACCGGGCCTTGTACATAAATTTTTGCACCAACTTGATGGTTTTCATGTGTTCGTATAACACATTTTGGGGGCCATGTGATTTGGACTCTCTGAGACAGAGGAATATTTTATTTATCATTTCTAATTACTTTTCAACTTGCTTCTTGTTCTGTAAAGAGTATGATCCTATGTGGAGGGGAAACATCGACCGATACCTTTTGTTATTTTTTGATAGGTAGGTAGTGGCCCCTTTATCAACAATGTTGTATTCTACTTCTCTAGCTAATAAATTGTTGAGCACATATTTTAGCAGCCGGTGTGGTGGTCCAGTGGCCTCATAGATCTTGACATAAGTGTATCATTTTTTCATGTACCTATCTCCAATCTCCTTTAAGGTTTTGATATCCCCTGGAGATATCCTACATGGGAAAATACCAAAAATATATTTATGCAAGGGGTCGAGGAAATAGTCATATGTCTCATATAAATATTCCTTGTAGTTGACTTCCCACAGTTTCGAACAATACAAATGGATCGAGCCCTTTTTCCAGGGTCCAGGCCTAGCTAAATCAGGGGAATGAATTAGTGGCACACACATTATCTATGAGATAATAAGACATGTAGAAGCCATGTTTTTTCATACCTTTGGAATATTGGATATGCTTAGTGATTCTAAAAGAAAGAATGCTAACCCACTTGAATGCTTGGTCCTTCTGGACTACTGTGTAAGACATGGGAAACCACTCCATCCTGAAATGGGTGTTATTTTCCTCACCATAAATTTTGCATATCATGGTTATTGTATATTTTAACCTTGTACAATATTTTACTGCAAACATATTTTCAATAAAAGAACAAAAAGTATACAATTGAAAATAAACACATTACACTCATATTTTTCCCCTGAAAACCCAAACCGGGAAGACCAATATATTATATATTCATTCATAGTGATACATTATTTACAATACAATATACATATAGGATCCATTTGCATCCAAAACCCTAACCCAATGTCTTGGTTAGTCAATAACCCTAATTCCTTAACCAGAAATAGAAATCCATCGACAAAAACCATGTGCCGAAAAACCACCCAACCATGGACACAAAAATAGAGGTGACACAAAAAACGAGGTAAAAATGCAACACTAGTCCTAGTTGTGCAAACAATATAACACATACCCAACATTATCCCACTTGTTGTTTTATTTGAATAGGGGTTACAGGGTTACATAGTCAACAATCGAGGGCAACAATGTGCATGGATCCTCTTCACCAAGAGAACTTCTCAGTGTTCACATATTTTTTTAATGAATCTACAACATTCTTGAAAGTGTCCACCTTCATCAGCAACACTTTATTTTCTTCAACCATGTCTCTCACAAAGTGATATTGAATATCAATATGATTTGGCTTTGAATGATAATACGAGTTCTTCGCCAGAAAAATTGTACTTTGACTGTCACAATCTATCCTTATAGCTTTTTGTACCAACCCAATACCTTAACACAATATTTGTAACCATACTGCTTCATTACTTGCATGAGTGGTTTACATGTATTCAACTTATATAGTTGAAAGTGCCACTACAACCTATCTTTTTCTCATCCAACTGATTGGTCCTCCAAACAGGTTAAACATATACCCGCTTGTAGATCTCCTACGATCTAGATCTCAAGCCCAGTATGCATCCACAAAGTTATGTATTTCCAACTCTTTGTCCAATCCTGGTCTTCCTTGGTAGAACAATCCATAGCTTGCAGTGCCATGCAAATACATGAAAACCCTTTTTAATATTTTCCAATGCTCCTTCCCTGGTTTTGACAGCTACATGCTCAAAACTCCCACTGCATGTGCAATGTCTAGTCTAGTTCATACCATTGCATACATCAAACTGCCAACTGCACTCAGTGAGACATGTTCTCCTCCTATTCACGTGTCTTGGGACATTGATCTGCAGATAAATTTACACCAACAAGAATAGGGACCTTGACCAGTTTACATTCCTGAATATTAAACCTCTGCAATATTGTCTCGGCATATTTTCTTTGATTTAACCATATTTTCCTCTTTTTCCGATCTTTTTTAATTTCCATGCCCAAAACGAAATTTGAAGCATCAATATCCTTCATGTCAAATTTAGAGGAAAATTGAGTTTTCACATCCTGGATAATCTCCTTGTTATTTCCTATCAGCAACATGTCATCCACATACAAGACTAAATAAATCAAATGGTCACCAATTAATTTAAAATACACATAATGATCCTCTTTGCTTCTTGTGAAGCCAAGTCCCAGCATATAAGTCTCAAATTTTTGATACCATATCCTTGGTAATTGTTTTAAACCATACATGGACTTTTTCATCTTGCATACCAACTCCTTCTTTCCCTTCGTAGCAAAGCCTGCTAGCTGCTTCATATAGATTTCTTCTTCTAGATCCCCATGTAGAAATTTTGTCTTCGCATCGATCTTTTCCACTTCAAAATCAAATGCAACAGAAACAAATAACATAAATATTATAGAAGTTAACTTGGAAACAAGAGAAAAAATTTCACCAAAATCAATTCCCTCAACCCAGGAATAAACCTTTGCTACTAACCAAGCTTTGTACTTCTCCACTTTACCTTCATCATTCAACTTATTTTTAAATACCCATTTTATACCAATGGGATTTCTTCCAGCTGGAAAATCCACTAGATCCGAAGCCTCGTTCTTATCCAAGGATGCCATTTCTTCATCCATGGCCTTTTTCTAGAGATTTCCATCCTTTGAATCCACTGCCTCCCTGATTGTTCTAGGATCATCATCAATAATAGACAAAGAAAAATTTGAATATAAATAAGATGGATTATACCTTTCCGGTAGCCTTCATTCCTGAATGGATCTCCTCAATACTAGAGTATGAGGATCTTCTTCTTCTAATTCATGTTCTTCTATAGAGTCTGGTTCATCATCATTTAAATCAAACTTTGTTTTCTCTAATTATTCCTTACTTGGTAGGACTTCATACTTAGCAAAATCCTTCATTTCTCTAAATACCACATGAAGGATATACACAACCTTCTTATTTTCTGGGTTCCAAAGCTTATAAACTTTGAGACCATATTTATACCCAATAAAGATAAACTTTTCAGCCTTCTTATCTAGCTTACTCATGTTTTCCTTTAGAACATGAACATAGGCCTCACAACCAAATAACTTGAGATGTGTGAGAGAAAGTTTCTTACCACTACATACCTCTTATGGAGTCTTGTCATCCAATGTTGATGAGGGTGATATTTTGACCAAGTAACATGAAATACCCACTACATCTTCCCATAATTCTTTCCCTAACCTGACGCCACTGAGCATGCACCTTGATTTTTCCACCAGCATCATGTTCAACCTTTATACAATTCCATTATACTGAGGCACATATGGAGTAGTATTCTTCCTTTCTATACTACACTTCTTATATAATTCTTCAAATTCATTCCCACAGAACTCTCTGCCATTATCTGTCCTCAACAGCTTAATTATTTTCTCCGTTTGATTATCAACAAGAGCCTTAAACTCTTTAAACATGTCAAAGACTTCAGATTTCTTCCCAAGGAATTATATCCAACTATTCCTTGAGAATTCATATATAAATGATACACAGTACATATATAGTGGGGAATGAATTAGTGGCACACACATTATCTATGAGATAAGAAGACATGTAGAAGCCATGTTTTTTCATACCTTTGGAATATTGGATATGCTTAGTGATTCTAAAAGAAAGAATGCTAACCCACTTGAATGCTTGGTCCTTCTGGACTACTGTGTAAGACATGGGAAACCACTCCATCCTGAAATGGGTGTTATTTTCCTCACCATAAATTTTGCATATCATGGTTATTGTATATTTTAACCTTGTACAATATTTTACTGCAAACATATTTTCAATAAAAGAACAAAAAGTATACAATTGAAAATAAACACATTACACTCATATTTTTCCCCTGAAAACCCAAACCGGGAAGACCAATATATTATATATTCATTCATAGTGATACATTATTTACAATACAATATACATATAGGATCCATTTGCATCCAAAACCCTAACCCAATGTCTTGGTTAGTCAATAACCCTAATTCCTTAACCAGAAATAGAAATCCATCGACAAAAACCATGTGCCGAAAAACCACCCAACCATGGACACAAAAATAGAGGTGACACAAAAAACGAGGTAAAAATGCAACACTAGTCCTAGTTGTGCAAACAATATAACACATACCCAACATTATCCCACTTGTTGTTTTATTTGAATAGGGGTTACAGGGTTACATAGTCAACAATCGAGGGCAACAATGTGCATGGATCCTCTTCACCAAGAGAACTTCTCAGTGTTCACATATTTTTTTAATGAATCTACAACATTCTTGAAAGTGTCCACCTTCATCAGCAACACTTTATTTTCTTCAACCATGTCTCTCACAAAGTGATATTGAATATCAATATGATTTGGCTTTGAATGATAATACGAGTTCTTCGCCAGAAAAATTGTACTTTGACTGTCACAATCTATCCTTATAGCTTTTTGTACCAACCCAATACCTTAACACAATATTTGTAACCATACTGCTTCATTACTTGCATGAGTGGTTTACATGTATTCAACTTATATAGTTGAAAGTGCCACTACAACCTATCTTTTTCTCATCCAACTGATTGGTCCTCCAAACAGGTTAAACATATACCCGCTTGTAGATCTCCTACGATCTAGATCTCAAGCCCAGTATGCATCCACAAAGTTATGTATTTCCAACTCTTTGTCCAATCCTGGTCTTCCTTGGTAGAACAATCCATAGCTTGCAGTGCCATGCAAATACATGAAAACCCTTTTTAATATTTTCCAATGCTCCTTCCCTGGTTTTGACAGCTACATGCTCAAAACTCCCACTGCATGTGCAATGTCTAGTCTAGTTCATACCATTGCATACATCAAACTGCCAACTGCACTCAGTGAGACATGTTCTCCTCCTATTCACGTGTCTTGGGACATTGATCTGCAGATAAATTTACACCAACAAGAATAGGGACCTTGACCAGTTTACATTCCTGAATATTAAACCTCTGCAATATTGTCTCGGCATATTTTCTTTGATTTAACCATATTTTCCTCTTTTTCCGATCTTTTTTAATTTCCATGCCCAAAACGAAATTTGAAGCATCAATATCCTTCATGTCAAATTTAGAGGAAAATTGAGTTTTCACATCCTGGATAATCTCCTTGTTATTTCCTATCAGCAACATGTCATCCACATACAAGACTAAATAAATCAAATGGTCACCAATTAATTTAAAATACACATAATGATCCTCTTTGCTTCTTGTGAAGCCAAGTCCCAGCATATAAGTCTCAAATTTTTGATACCATATCCTTGGTAATTGTTTTAAACCATACATGGACTTTTTCATCTTGCATACCAACTCCTTCTTTCCCTTCGTAGCAAAGCCTGCTAGCTGCTTCATATAGATTTCTTCTTCTAGATCCCCATGTAGAAATTTTGTCTTCGCATCGATCTTTTCCACTTCAAAATCAAATGCAACAGAAACAAATAACATAAATATTATAGAAGTTAACTTGGAAACAAGAGAAAAAATTTCACCAAAATCAATTCCCTCAACCCAGGAATAAACCTTTGCTACTAACCAAGCTTTGTACTTCTCCACTTTACCTTCATCATTCAACTTATTTTTAAATACCCATTTTATACCAATGGGATTTCTTCCAGCTGGAAAATCCACTAGATCCGAAGCCTCGTTCTTATCCAAGGATGCCATTTCTTCATCCATGGCCTTTTTCTAGAGATTTCCATCCTTTGAATCCACTGCCTCCCTGATTGTTCTAGGATCACCATCAATAATAGACAAAGAAAAATTTGAATATAAATAAGATGGATTATACCTTTCCGGTAGCCTTCATTCCTGAATGGATCTCCTCAATACTAGAGTATGAGGATCTTCTTCTTCTAATTCATGTTCTTCTACAGAGTCTGGTTCATCATCATTTAAATCAAACTTTGTTTTCTCTAATTATTCCTTACTTGGTAGGACTTCATGCTTAACAACATCCTTCATTTCTCTAAATACCACATGAAGGATATACACAACCTTCTTATTTTCTGGGTTCCAAAGATTATAAACTTTGAGACCATATTTATACCCAATAAAGATACACTTTTCAGCCTTCTTATCTAGCTTACTCATGTTTTCCTTTAGAACATGAACATAGGCCTCACAACCAAATAACTTGAGATGTGTGAGAGAAAGTTTCTTACCAGTACATACCTCTTGTGGAGTCTTGTCATCCAATGTTGATGAGGGTGATATTTTGACCAAGTAACATGATACCCACTACATCTTCCCATAATTCTTGCCCTAACCTGACACCACTGAGAATGCACCTTGATTTTTCCACCAGCATCATGTTCAACCTTTCCACAATTCCATTATACTGAGGCGCATATGGAGTAGTATTCTTCCTTTCTATACTACACTTCTTATATAATTCTTCAAATTCATTCCCACAAAACTCTCTGCCATTATCTGTCCTCAACAGCTTAATTATTTTCTCCATTTGATTATCAACAAGAGCCTTAAAATCTTTAAACATGTCAAAGACTTCAGATTTCTTCCCAAGGAAATATATCCATCTATTCCTTGAGAATTCATATATAAATGATACACAGTACATATATTTTCCCAATGATGGAACTGACATGTTAGCACTAAGTAAATTTCTTGGCTAAGGAAGAAACTCACAAAGGTAACCAAAAAACCATTTTAGAACTGAAACTATCCCTTTCAGTTCAAAGATGGATCTGTCTTGTCACTTGGTCTCTGAAATATGGGTTTTCTTTTGAGGATCAAAGGATATATATTTGATTAAATGAAGGGGTTTTAAAAATTTGTTGGCAAGAAGTAAAGGAATCTGTTGGGAAATGGAGTCAATCTTTGAAAGCAAATGAAAACAATGTCTGGTAGGTAGAAATCTCAAGGAAGAAAATGCTAGGTAGTTCATGATATTTCCATTTTTAATTTGTTGTTATAGGATGGAAGAAGGAGAAAAACACATAATGACATTTAGAGCACCATAAAAGATGAATTTTGATGAGTTACGAAGGAAAAACAATGTTCAAATTGCTTGAATCTAAAACATCATTTTCAGATGAATTTCAGACTATTTGATTTCCAATTTAAACATATAAGAATTTGTAGATGACAGATAAAGAAACTAGAAGAACATGCATGAAAGAAACATAGACTTCAGGTCATCACCACTAGAATCTTTGGTAAGAAAAGTTCTGGACTTCTGCACTAGTATTTTATTCAAATTCAGAAAATATGTACAATGTTTCAAGACAAAATGTCCTTTGTACTTCTGCCAACCCTTTGCACATTCAAAATGCTAAAATATATAAGAAAATTACATTATTAGGCTATACAATTCAAACTTATAAACTATGATATAACTCTGGATTTGATTACTTAAAAAAAGGAACAAATTTAAACTACTTGCTAAAAATAGTAGATTTTCCTTGACCATATTAATGCATAATACTATTCTTTGACAAAAGATATCTCCAACATATTTTCGAGTTTGAGGCTATTGTGAGTCATTAGGGACAGTTGTAGATGAATCTTGGACTGATCTGATCATTGACAAGGCTCCCTGTCACCTTTACATAATGAGATGTTGTCAAACGTTTTGTAACTGCAACCTACAACAATTGCATAAAGAGATTTTTCAAACGCTATGCAACTCCAACCTACAGAAGTTGCGTAGCGATCTTTGCACAACGTGCTTGGTTTCTTTAGTATACATCATTTAGGAGGTGGTTGCAACACTGATGGAGGATGAAAATATCCCTCAATCATGTCCCGTCATTAATTTACCCTTTGTGTACTTACAACACTTGCGTAACATGATATCGCTACACAAGTCTGTACAATGTTGTTTTTATAGTCAAAAACCAAGAAACTGATTATTAGTGGTTCCTCAAAAAATAAAAACTGTGAATATATGAAACCTATACCTCGGCCAGATCTACAAGTAGATCAAACTTCCACCTAGTTTCTTCATCAAATTTCATCCCTAGCTTGAGAGACATGTTTTCCCTTCTCAATAAAAAATATTGTTTCTTCAATTTTCCCACTTGTCTAAATAGAAATCTATTTCTTCTCAACTTTGACTAGGCATTTGTGAGGAATGTACAAGCATTGTTGATGGATGGACCACACTTCTTAAGGTGTCTCTCAAACTTTAGTTCTAGTAATATTTTATCTTCTCTGAGATGAATAATTAGGTCTTGAGCCTCCCTTAGTTGCTTATTTATCAATTTGATAGTTTTCTCACCTTCTCCAGGTGAAGTGTGAATCTTTTCAATTGATGCAGATTGTCCATGTACTTATGTTTCCTCTACAAGATTGTGGCCTGGACTTATCCTTCTGGTTGAGGATCTTGTTAAGGGGGGTGTAGGTTTAGTCAAATCCACAGTTTTAGGACTTTGACTATTTTCTTTCCCTTTGGGACCTCCTGGAACCTTTGAGACCGATTCTCTCTTTGAGCCTACTTGCTCCTGTGGTGTTTGAATATCATAAAATTCTCAACCAATCTTCTCTTCATCTCCTTGTTATCTTGAAAGGACTGAGCTATGAAATTTTTATCTTCCTTAATCTGATCTTGTAACTCTCTGATCACTTGATATTTCTCTTCTGACATCCCCTGATCTTCATCCATTTATTGATTTGAGTGTTCAACAGACTCTGTATGTAAGGCATGTATAGGTAGTCTTCTGGTAGCTGACCTTGTGATTGGGCTAGTCACTTTTTTTGTTTTCTCCACCTAATCAGAAAAGTGTATCCTTCTACCCTTATTATTAGCTTGTTGGCTTGATGAAGAATCCTCAACTTGCTTTCCTTTCCCTATGCACTGTTCTGCAGACCCTTTCTCTTTCCCACTTGAAACTTCAGAAACCATTTTATCTGCAGATGATGGGGTGTCTCCTTTAGTTTCTAAAGGAATATTTTCTCAAGCTAAGAAAGAGTCCAAATCTTTATTTTATTTCTTCATTTCTTCCACCACTAGTAACTTTACCAAGTAGAAATGAAACAAACTGGTCTTAAGTTGATCAACCCTAGGTTGAACTTTGTTTTCCATTTTACCTAAGCTTTGCTATAGGTAAAAAAACAATTTTAAAGGGTTATTTTATATGAAATGCATCTGAAGCCTTATGTGATATTGGTATACTCTATCAAATATTCCCTCATAAGTGAAATATCATTGAACCACTCTTAAAAAAAAATCATAATGCTCCAGTATGCATTCTCTTGGAATAGTGGCACCAAATTTCTGCTTTTTGTACTTGGGTTTCAAGAATTTAGTGTAGAAAACTTGATCAAGAGGCATACCTTTAAACCAATTCTCCCCCTAGACTGGAATCTCAGTTGCAGTAGCCATTGTCTCTTTTGATAGTTGGAAAGTGATGACAAAAATCCTTGTCTAGACACCATTGAAATTGAGGGTGAATTCCTTCATTACTTGTGCATTATTGAAAAGCCTCATGCAACCATCTTTCTCAAATGAAACCCTAAATGCAGGATCAGAATTCACCAACTTAAAGCTCTGTGGCTGACATCTCAACACACTACCTGCTTTATTGTATTTATTTTTCTCCTGATTTTCCATGTTGTGAGTGTAAGGTAAATACTGAGAATGGTAAAGATAAAGCGTTTCAAAGGATATAAACTTTGAAATTTTATTTTACACAACATAAAACAAGGTTAGGGTTTACTCAATTTTGACAAAGGATTCATCAATCTAGTAAATCAGTCTCTATATCTCATGAAAATAGGAGCAGGAAACTTTACTAGACACAAAACAAAAGCCTTCAATATTTTCATAGCGAAAAACAGAGGATGTGTAGTGTGCACAGAGGATGCATAGCATGTACTTACTATGTAACAATGCGTAGTGAGGATGCAGGGTTTGTGTAGCGATATGGAGTATGTTGCATTTGCTAAATACAGGGGGCCTGATCAAAGGCATAGGGTCCTATGCAATGAAATATGGGTGGGAAGAGACACGCACAAGATGAGAAAACTTTGATTTGAAAGTGAATGGTCCTTTTAGGATGACAATATGTTTTGGGTAGCACCAAGGAGTTTGCGCAGTGAGATTGCACAATGTGTGTACTTTTTTGCAGGTTAAGTACAAAAATAACTTTGAAAGATGGGAAAAATGATATTATGACCTTTGTTGACCTCCTAACTTTCATAATATGTAATTATTTTTCATGACAAACCATCCCACCTAGACTTTAGACTTGATTCTTTTTTATGACATTCCACTTAGAGTTTATTTGACCAATGACCCAAAAAAATTTGAAAACCTTCATGAGAAAAAAATCTTTTGAAAACACACACACACAATGAATCAATTAGGAATTCATTGGTCTTTTCAATACCAAGGCATGACTTTGTAAACTCTTGACAAACCTATAACTCTACCTTGAAAAGAATGACACTAACATGACATAGGTCCAAACACATCACTGTGAACTAGCTATAAAATTCCTTTTTCCCTCGTTGCATGAGAGGGTAATCTTACCCGATTCTACTTCCCATATACACAATGTTGACATAAATCAAAATCCAAAGAGAATTTAGAAAGACCTTCAACCATACCTTTACCGTGTAATAGTCAAAGACCCTTCTCTCTGATATGCCCCAGTCTTTGATGCCACATCATAGCCTTTTCTCCAGAGGCTGTAGGAGTTCTTTATTCTTCAAATCCAATATCAAGAACAATTAAACTATTACACCCATCAATAATAGTGATTCCTTTCATATTATACATATTTCCAAATCGAAATCACTTCAACAACACCATTTCTCCTCGAGCCATCCTACAGGTTTCCTTTTCAAATATTGTTTTTACCCTTACATTCTCCATTTTTCTTACAAAAATCAAATTCTGGCCAATCCTGGGATGTATAGAACACCAAGTAGTGTTATAATCTTTCCATATACGAGCCTCAACTTGAATTTTCCTTGACCTAACATTTTGATTGTCGATTCATCACCTAGGAAAAAATTACCTCCATTGTACCTTTCATATTCACAAAACCACTCCCTCTGGGGATTCATATGAAAGCATGCACCTGAGTCAACCAACCATGCCTCATGATCTACATGTGTGCTTGAAGAATCCAAGTACACCTCCCCTCCTTATTCCTTGGAGTTATTTTCTTATGTAGAAGGAGATTCTTCAGATCCCTTCTTTTTCTCAACTTTGGATCTACAATGCTTCTTGTAGTTCCCTTCTTTTCCACATCTCCAACATACTTTTACAAAAAATTTGGGAGACTTAGATATTCCCTTAGAATTAGATCTCCCACTTGAGGACTTAGATCTATTTATTTCCCGGGAGCATCCTCTTGTAAATAATGCATCTGTTCTTTGACCTTCCATGTTCTTCTATCTAATCTCCTCTGACAACAAGGATGAGACAACTTCATCAAACTTCAAGGAAATTGTATTACTACCTATGGTCACAACCAGACTATCCCACGAGTATGTTAACAAGAACAATAAATTGATACACTTATCTTCATATGAAATTTTAATCTCAACAGATACTAACTGACTTACCACAACATTGAAGGTGTTCAAATTCTTTCCCAACGAGTATCCATCTCTCATCCTCAGGTTATACATCTTCTTTCTCAGGAATAGTTTATTTACTAGGGACTTAGATTGATACAAATTCCCTAACTTATCCCATAAATATTTGGTTGTATCCTCCTTTGACACATTTAGTAATAATGAATCATAGAGACATAGTTGCATTGTGCTCTTCTCCTTCTGATCGAACTTTTTTCAGTCATATGTTGAAGTTCCTCTAGGTGCAGTACCTGGATCCACCATGATCCAATTATCTCTGCCCACCAAAATATATTACATATTGAGCTTCCACAACTCAAAACGTTTCCCATTAAACTTCTCTATCTCCATTTTCGAAATGCTCACCATTTATTTTCACCTAAAAAATCAATACCACAGATCTCCAACTATAATGAGGCTTATCACAGTCCTGATCCAAACCCTTGAACATAAAGGCATCCCCTTGAATCCAACAAATCTTTGATACCAACCGTAGATTTAAACCTTGCACAATATTTTACTGCAAAAATCTTTTCAATAAAAGAACATAAAAGATACAATGGAAAATACACACATTACATTGAGATTTTTCCACTGGAAAACCAAACCAAGAAGACCAACATATTCATAGTGATACATTGTTTACAATAAAATGTACATATAGGAGCCAATGGAATCCAAAACCATAACCTAATGACCTAGATTAGTCAAAAACCTTAATTCCATAACTGGAAATAGAATACCATCAGAAAAAACCATGTGCTGAAAATCCATCCAACAATGGGCACAAAAATCAAGGCGACACAAAAAATGAGGAAAAAATGTGACACTATTCCTAGTCATGCAAATAATATAAAACATACCCAACAATATTCAATATCGTGTAGGGGCTCTTAAGGTATCATGCCGAGACATATTGTTGCCCCTTTTTAATTGGCTATTCTTCATTGTAGAACCAGTCTTCCATTAAGGTCTTCAAGTATTCATGCTCAACCCCAAATTGGTCTAGGAATGACTCATCCAAGGATACTATAGGTTCTAGGGTCCAATATCTATCTCAAATTTCTTCTTCTTTTAGTAATGCGATTGGGAGACCTGAAGAATTGATTATTAGTCTTGTATCTTTCTGTAGATATGAAAAACACCATCTAGATGTGTCATTATAAGGAAACAACTCTAGGTGGGTAGCTATTGTATGAATGTCTCTTTTCTGGATATTCATGAACACATCGATGTCTAGGTAATTAGAAGAGAACCTTTCATTTTGGAACATATATAGAGTCTCAACATATCTATGGTAGTTCTCCATTACATTTTGGTTGTTCATGTCAGCTATATTGAACGACTTAGGGATAAGTTAGAACAAGTGTTCCAAAATTTTGGAGTTTTCCCTTCCTCGTCAACATCTAGGACATTTCATCATCTGCACAAACAAACAAGTCAATAGTTAATGGGGTTTTTTCATAGAAATAAATACCAATATTTAAACAATGTGCAGGATACTCACTTAGAGATAGGGGGAAATAAGTAATAAGAATGGGAGAAAAACAATTCGTGGAAACAAAGTTTATATTACTTAGCAAGTGAGTGGACAAAACCAGATTCTTGACACTGTATAAAAAACTCACAAATTCCCTCCAAAACCTGGTGTAATCAACAAACAAGGTGTGGAACATATTAGACCAGGTCAGGGTAGTACACATTAGAGTAAATGCATTTGTGGGTGCTAGGAAGTTATAACCATTGAGGAGAGATAAAATCGAAAAGGAGGGGTCGTTGAATAGCTACCATCGTTGACAATTGATATTGATGAGAGATGTCAATATGAAAATGGGGAAACCTCCAGTGATGATAAATAATGATTGGATTGTTTAACTTTAATAACAAAGCTTATATTTTAATGATGACCCCCAAAACGTTCATCGATATAAATGTTGGGAAACAACCTTTTATTTAATGGTGTTGATGAGATGTCGAGGGAAACGTGGGGGAAAGGTACTAGATAAGTCGAGATTGATGGTGGTGAGGTAGTTGATGATGGCTAGGTTCATATAGTCCATAGGATGAGTTAATGTGAAGTCGTTAGAAATCTAGGATAGTGTCATCGTCAGTGAAAGATGGAAGTGAAGAGGTAAATTATTTATGAAACTTCCGACAACGATAATATTTCTCCAAAAAGGGTCATTCGGTACTATCCTTCCACATGGAGGTGAGGATTTTTTCTTATGTACAGACTGAGGTGTGGGCCCAAGGTGAACAATAATACTGAAGTGGAGTGGAGGTCCAGTTTTGTAGTTCAAGTCTGATTGTGATGTGGAAAGAGAAAATGGCATGTCGTCATCGGTAAACATAGATAATCTCACAAGGATAATGTTTGGGGAAATGTCAATTCCCAACGACGACGTTATGAAGCGTCGTCATCGAAGAAATGTATGGATGAATATATATGTAGAATTTGGTAAGGGAATGAGGACAAAACAAGTAAGGAGAGTTTCTTTATTTAGATGAAGATAACCATGTGTGAAAGGAGGTTTTGTCTGTAGGGGTATGACCAAATGGGTAATTCAAAGAGTATTTCCCTATAAAAAAAAAAGAGCAGTGTATGCCCCCACCAAGAAAGATAGTTTGGGTGGGGTTGTTGTAATTGTTACAACAAATGGTGACTTATTGAGAAAAACTAGTTATCTCTAAGCTCAAGAGAAAATGAATTAAACTAGACCAAAGGGGGTTTTACCTTTAGATATCTCATACAATATACAAATTGAGGAACCCACATTAATCATCCTAAGGAAAAATCAGAAGAAAATCTTGTTACCAGTGATATTCCACATAATTGTAGTGAGTGTTTATGGGTGCTTATTTCATGCATCCATAGTGAAACTCAGGAGTAATGCCACATAGAAATGCTTACTGATCATTATATACTAGAGTTTTTCTTCATCTCTCTTTACCAACATTTCTTCACTACCAACGAGTGTCCATAGCCCCAACAAATATGCCTTGGTATCATACAAGCATGGCCCTGCTGTCAGTGAGCATCCATAGCCTCAACAAGTTCACTTGTAATTCCCATGCTTTTAGTAGTGCTTCCAACTTCCTTATGATTATGTTGTTTTTCCTTCACTTTTTAGATATATAATTTATTTATTTATTTTGCAACATAGGTAAAGGTGGATAGGAAGTGGGGTGATATGAAAGTTACTTTGATATGCTAGTCTCGGTTGGAAGTTCATTCTCATGGGTTCACAAACATGAGTCACATATGCATTATAATTAGGAGAATCATGGGTAGTATCACTAGATTTATGCAGAAGACATGAATTGAAGACATTTCAAAAAAAATGAGTGGATCACAGGAATGTCATGAGGGGTGTCACATGTAGTGGCGATAACTAATAGAAACCACTTAAAGACATTGAATTTACAGGTCAAAATATTTATGTTGGAATAGGTGAACCAGTTCTTGTTTTCTATACCGTCATCATGTTAGGATATTTAGACACTTAGGAGTTAGTTAAGATATATTTGGTCTATTGTGTTGTTAGGTAAAAGTGCATTTTCTAGTGTGTTTCTTTAGTATGCATTAGTATGCATTTATAGTTAGGAAATCTAATGGTCACGATATGTTCCCGACATAGAGTGATCCGACAGTTAATACTGTCCTCGATCTTAATGACCATTGATATGTGGCTTAACACCTGATTTTTCCATGATCTCTATTTAAAGAGCATGGAGGGTCATTTTTCAATGATCTGTTGTGATAAAATCTCTTGTAAAATCTCTCTGTAATTTTTTCTTAACATTAATAAACTTCTCCAAGTGATCGCGTTGGATGGGGCCGTGGATGTTTCCCCGTAGGGGTTTTACCATGTGAAAACATTGTGTGTTGATATTTAATCTAGTTTTGTGAGTGGTTACTAAAGGTGTTCATCCTCTGTTGGAATACCTGTGTTTTCAAACATGGTGTTAGAGCCTGTTTGAAGACCCGCTCCTATTGTAGATCGAGATCGCGAAGACGAGTTGCTTCATATCCAGTTTCTGTCATTTCCATACATTTATGGGTTGAGAGGACTATTCCATTGCATCCATAACACTCGTTTCATTCAAGAACACTTTTTTGTTTCACTTGAAAATGTTTTTGTTTGCCCAAGATATGACCATTACAGTCAGATCCAAAGGTATAAAGTTTGAATATGCATTTTTTAAATTTTTTGCACAAAAGTATTTTGGTTTTATTTCAGTTTTGTATTTTTTTTATTTCCGGGTTACTACTTTTTTAGAGTTGTGTATGCTCTTTTCCCTACGCCTTCTCTGATCTTGGAAAATCAGAAACAGATAGGAAAAGGTGCATCTTCTGGGTAAGCTAACCGAGATCTAACCCTTGTTGTCATCGAGAAGCAAAAAAAAATTATTGTGTGAAAATTGTTTTTTTAGCACGCTCTCCAAGGTCGTCAGCAACAACAACAACAACAAAAACAAAAACAACAACAACAAAAACAAAAACCCCAATCCTCCTTCTCAACATTACAATATGTTTTGCTAGACCATTTGGTTAAAATTTGCCTTATTAAGTAAGAAGTCTTGAGTTCAAGTGTCTCTTTTGTTACCTTTTTTGAAAAAGTTCATGCTAAAATTGTAAAGTGTATTTCACTTCAAGTATAAAAGTGAATCACTAGAAGGAGCTTTTATATTTTATTTTAGAGTTATTTATTTTGCATGAAAAATTTCTTTGTAAAAGTGAGCCCCACTTCTCTTTATAAAAGTGGGTCACTTCATAAAGAAACTTACATTACCACGTGGTCCTTTGGTTACCGTTTATGCCTTTTTTAAAAAGGGCATAACTCTCACATCCGAAGTCTGTTTTCAGTGCCATTTTTTTTTTAAACCACAAAATTTTCGAGCTCTTTCCATTCAGATCATCAGTTTCAGTTTTTAAATATGTATTATCTGCATATTTAATATGGATTCTACAGGTAATCTCTTACTTACCAGCACCAACTACTTCCAATGGAAATCCCATATGGAGGATTTATTAAGAAGTAAAGGCTTGTAACAGATTACCTTTGGAAAGGAAGCAACACCTATTGATGCTGATAATAAAGCCAAATGGGATAATAGGAATGACAAAGCACGTGAATTAATCAGAATGTCCATCTCTCCTGATTTAAGGTTCCACCTTCAATCAATTGATAAACCCAAAGAAGCTTGGGAAAATATTGAACCTATGTTTGGTAAACACAATATTGTTCGATCACAACAGTTAGAAAATCAAGTACTAACTTTAAGTCCAAGTGATTTTTCTTGCATTGAAGACTATCTATCTAAGTTTAAAACACTCAGAACTTTATGTGAAGAATGTAAGATAAAGATAGACGAAGATCGTTGCATCTATCTTATTCTTTCTAAGCTAGGTAGTGCATATTTTTTGTTTGTATCTAACTTTTATGCCATGCAAGAGGCTCTAGGGGCACTTATCAAAAACCCATTCTTGAGCACTTTTGTGATTCTTTGATCAGAGAGAAATATAATCTAGTACAACTTGGAGTGATCATCACTGCAGGTACCTCGAACAAAGACTTATTTTTCCATCAGAAAGATAAACCCAAGAATCCCAAGAAACAACATCCTCACCACAACAACAAGCAATATAAGGGTCCCAAACCCACTCAGACAACTTTTCCTCTTAATGGAGACAAAGGAGCAAAATATAAAAATAAAAATACTAACAAACATTGAAAAATTTGTGATAAAGATGGTCATGATTAGTCCAAATGTTTCAAGAATATGGCAACTTTAGAACCAACAATGAAGAAGCACAACATCAATATTGATTCTACTTCTTCTTCTTCTTCTCATGGACATGCACTTTCTTCTTCTGGTTTCTCCTTCAATACAAATTCTACTTCTACTTCTACTTATGATGAGCGGCTTATTTATTTTGGAGCATACTATCATATGGATAAGGATAGAGCCATATTTTCTACTATAAATGAATGTAACACCAAACAAATATTTGTTGGTGATGATAGATCTCTTAGTGTTGAAGGATCTGGAACAATTCAAGTAGAAAATGTTCATTTCAATGATGTATTATGTGCTCCAAGTCTTTCTTGTAACCTTCTATCAGTATATCAAATCACTCATTCAGGTGAAGGTAAAACCATAGAGTTTTCACCTCACCAAGTTGTAATCAAGGATCTAAAATATCATAATCATGTTCTTGCAACTAGAATTGTTGATGATATTACCTGGTTGTACAAATTGGACAACTATGGGTCATCATCTTTTTCATCATTTTTTGTTTCTCATAGCGATGACTTAAGCAAACTATGGCATGAGTAGTTTGTTCATCTAAACTCTCGCTCATTGCAACAACTATGTAATCAACAGATGGTGAATAGTCTTCCTCTTGTTTCATGTAGATATGGTGTTTGTGCCGGTTGTGTTCTCAGTAAACATCATCGGGACAGTTTTGACAAACGTCCCTCTTGGCACGCCTCGGGTCCTTTCCAGCTTGTTGACAGTGATTTGTGTGGTCCACTTTCTTCTCCTTCTTTTTTTGGGTGAAACTATTTCTTAACTTTCATTGATGTCTTTTCCAGATGTACTTGGGTTTACTTCTTAAAACTTAAGAGTGAATTTTTTGTGTAATGTCCCCACTTTGGGACATCATCATAGGGCAGAGACTTATGATGACCAGAGTAGCCAGATGGATGTTATAGAGAGTACATGGGTATTTGAGAGGCATTGTGGGGTCCAGTTGGAACTTATCATCATATTTCATCATTATGAGCCATTCTGCACAGATTGGCTTTGGTTTCGTTCCATTCCGACGATTTCCATGATTTTGACTATTTTGAGCTATAAGTTAATTAAAATCACCGAAGAGGGAATTTTGGGCACATTACTTGGAGGAACCTCTCAGTGTAATAGCTCATTGGAATCAGGAGGAGCAACACTACAGGATGGGATGGCTAGAAGTGAGTTTCAGTGGCCAGGGAAGCCACAAGGAGAGATAAGGATATTTTCAGAGGTAAAAAGGTTAATTAATTAATTAAAGTGATTTAATTAATTAATTAAATATTAATAAAACGAAAGTCACTTTGGAGGGACAAGGTGAGCCAAAAAGTATAAAAGGAATGCAAGGGCCTCTACTCATGATTCATGTATGATCTTATTTTGATTTCTGGCTTCTAGCTAGTGAGCCCAATATTTGGGGTTTTGAGGGTTTTGACATAAACCCTAGAGGATGATTCGGTGGTGAAAGATGTTGGACACACCTACCACACATAGAGGGGGGGTGAATGAGTGTGGGGTTCTTTTCCCAAAACTTCCCTCTTGCACAAAAACTCATCAATTAGCATTCAACATTTATTCATTACCCATTGTTGTCATTTATAACCAGTTAGATGTGAGCACATATCAAAAACATATTTCATCAATATATCATCAACAAGTCATCACCACAATGAACACAAAGAACACAAGATGTATGTACAATTTTCTTTTTATTAAGGACCACAATCCTTGGGGTTTATCAGCAACAACTGAATAGAGTACAACTCTACAAGAGCACCATCTCTATATGCAAGACTCATCTTGCATTCTTAGCACCAACTGAGATGAGGCAACAATCCTCAACAGATATCAATTTGTA
>JZKD02S0147551.1:74104-99129 GCA_000966675.3 Picea glauca
GTTAAGAACAGATAATGGAGGTGAATATGTGAACAATAATTTTACAAGTTACTGCACTACACAGGGAATCCAAATGCAACACATTGTTCCATATACACCACAACAAAATGGTGTTACTGAGAGAAAGAATCACACATTAAAAGAAATGGCTAATTGTATGATCCAATCTAAGGGATTAAGTCTAAAGTATTGGGCGGAAGCCATCAACTGTGCAAATTACATTGTAAATCACACTCCCACAAAGGATCTTAAAAATATAACACCAAAAGAATCTTGGACTAAAACTAAACCATATGTAAGTCACTTCTTTGTATTTGGCAATATAGCATGGGCTCACATTCCTGATAAGAAAAGGAAAGAATTACAACCTAAAAGTGAGAAGTGTATATTTGTTGGTTATTCTAAAGATGTCAAAGGGTACAGGCTTCTTCAATCACATTGTAATGAAATTATTATTAGAAGAGATGTTAAATTTGATGAAAATATATTGTCCTTGGAGCCTAATTCGGTGTTTGTTCCTTCTTTGGCCTGAGATCCTAATTCAGTGGTTGTGCCTTCTTCGGCCTGTGAGTTATATTTGACATTTGTTCCTTCTTATGATCTGGTTTCTTCTTCAAATGATGACAGTGAGGACGAAAATCCACATCTGCCTTCTCACCCTCCTCCAGATGAGTCCATTGAATCTGAATTAGCACCAGCTCCATCGCTTCCTAGATGGGTCCGTTCAACACGAGAAACAATTGGTGATCTTGGCAGTGATTCTTCAGATCAACGTCGGACATGTTCACAGTTCCAGCGAGCCTCTTCTCTTTTGGCTCAAGTTTCAAAAAATCATGATATAGAGACATTTGCATAAGCCTCAGGTCATCTAGATTGGGATACATCAATGAATGAAGAGTATTTTTCTTTAATGGAAAACGATACTTGGGATCTTGTACCTATTCCAAAAGGAAGAAAACTTGTTAGATGCAAATGGGTCTACAGAACTAAGTATGCATCAGATGGAAGTGTTGAAAGACACAAGGCTCGGTTAGTTGCCAAAGGATTTTCCCAAGTTGAAGGAATTGACTATAATGAAACCTTTGCCCCTGTAGAAAAAATGAATTAAATCCGCCTTGTTCTTTCCCTTACTGCCTCACATAAATCGGAGGTCCATCAGATGGATGTTAAATCTGCCTTCTTGCACGAAGATTTGCAATAAGAAATCTACATGGAACAACCTCTTGGCTATGTCCAGAATGACTCTATCCTTGTTTGTCACCTCAATAAATCTCTTTATGGTCTCAATCAAGCTCCCCGAGCTTGGTATGCCAAAATGGATAGCTTTCTTATTTCCACTGGATTCTCTAGATGCCATTATGATCCTAATTTCTATACCAAGAAAGTAAGAATCCATCTCGTAATCCTTTTCCTTTATGTTTATGACCTTATACTTACTGGTAGTGACTCAAAACTTTTAAACCATGTGAAAACCATCCTTAAGAACAAATTTGAAATGACAGACTTAGGATTTTTTCACTATTTCCTTGGCCTCCAAGTTTTGCAAACCAATCAAGGAATTTTTCTTTCCCAGTCTAAGTATGATTGTGACCTTCTTCGTTGCTTTCACATTGAAAATTGTAAACCAACTCCTTCTCCCTTCCAGTTTGGAGTCAAGCTTACTGCCACATGTTCTTCTCCTGAAGTTGATGCCACCATGTACCATTAGTTAGTTGGTATCCTCTTATACTTGAATCATGCCCGTCCTGATCTTTCCTTTGTTGTTGGTCTTGTTGCTCGGTATATGAAAATGTCCCATGAAATCCATTGGAAAGAAGCTAAAAGGATACTTCGCTATGTCCGTGCTATAGTTCAGTTCATGATACATTATAGTTTAGGGGGGGCTCCTTTATTGGTTGGTTTCACTGATTCAGATTGGACTGATGAACCTGATGATCGAAAGTCTACTGCAGGTTATGTTTTCAGCCTTAGTTCAAGACCCATCACTTGGGCCTATAATAAACAACAAGCTATTTCAATTTCTTTGGCAGAATCATAGTACCGAGCAGTGGTAAATGCAAGTCAGGAAGCCCTATGGCTTCGACAGATCCTTTCAGAGTTTGGATTCCAACACCCACATCCAACCAAATTTTGGTGTGACAATCAGAGTGCCATCAAGCTCACCAAATACCCAGATCAACATCAGCATAGAAAACACATCGAACTACACATGCACTTCATCAGGAAGCTCATTCATGGTCAAGTTATTGAAGTTCTCTTTTTCCCTATAGAAGATCAAGTTGCACACATTTTCATAAAGTCTCTTACAGAAGTGAAGTTTTCCAAACTTCGATCTATGTTAGGAGTTTAGGAATTTGTCATTAAGGGGGGATAGGCTCTAATGCCTCCTTCCTTCTCCTATTGTGTCACTATTTTAAATCCTTCAATCCTATCTCAAGTTTTTCTTAAGGGGGGGTGTTAGGATATTTAGACACTTAGGAGTTAGTTAAGATCTACTTGGTCTATTGTGTCGTTAGGTAAAAGTGTGTTTTCTAGTGTGTTTATTTAGTATGCATTAGTATGCATTTATATTTAGGAAATCCAACGGTCATGATATTTTCCTGACATAGAGTGATCTGACGGTTCATACTCTCCTCGATCTTGATGGCCATTGATCCATGGCTTAACACCCGATTGGTCCATGATCTCTATTTAAATAGCATGGAGGGTCATTTTCCGATGATCGATTGTGAGAAACTCTCTTATAAAATCTCTTTGTAATGTTTTTATTTGCATTAATAAATTACTCTAAGTGGTCGCATTGGTTGGGGTCGTGGATGTTTCCCCATAGGGGTTTTACCATGTGAAAACATCGGTGTGTTGATATTTGATCTGGTTATGTGAGTGGTTACTGAAGGTGTTTGTCCTCTGTTGGAATACCTATGTTTTCGAACACATCACTTATCAAGATAAACATTTATCCCAAGGAAACACGATTACTTCAAAATGGAAAGGAATTAAAAACAAGGCACTTTCATGAGTCAAACAGTCTTGGGTTCTTATTGATAAAGAAACAGTTTTCTTGGAGTGGTGAACAATAATTTATTCTAAACTGAAAAGTGCAAAAAGAAGAAGAAAAATGAAACAAAGGCTTGGGAAAAAGAAAACTAAGAGAAAAAGGAAATATGATTGGAGTGGAAATAATAGAACTTGTGAAAAGAAAACAGAGAAAACATAACTGTGTACAAGGATATATCACCATTAGTGATTAGGAGAAGTAGTTTTTGAGGATTTTTCCATTGATAAGTAGCTCTTCCTCATCTCCCTACAAAGTTCTAAGTCTGAAAGTTATGGGACCTATTTTCAGGTGAATCAGGTAGGGTCCTAACCAAAATTTCTAGAATTTGGTGTGTTTCCCCTTTAGTTCATTAGCTTTGTCCTATTTGAGAACAATATCTCCCTCATGAAAATATTTATCACCCACAACTGACTTGCCAAACCATTTTTTTATTATTTCTTGATCACACATTAGGTTCATCTTATCTCTTTCCCTTTCTTCTTCCAATTTTAATAACGTGTTTAATCTCTCATGCATTACTAGGAAAGCCTTGTCTTGGGAATATTGGGCTAGTTACAAGGTGGGTAGGAAAGTATGGGTGGGCGCAGTGAATTCTTATCCATAGAATAGGAAGAAAGGGGAGTTACCAATAGATGACTTGGGAGTCACTCTGTCATCCCATAGGTCATTTTGAAGGGAGAGGTTCCAATTTCTTTGATGTTCACTGAAAAATTTCTTGAGGATTTTAATGAGGTTCTGATTAGTTGACTATGCTAAACCATTTCCTTATGGGTAATAATTCATTAAATACTTAACCTTAATATTTTTTTCCAAAGAAAATTTAGTTAAGTTCAGAGAAGAAAAATATTTGGCATTATCAAAGACTAATGATTGAGGAATCCCAAATCTGGTGATAATATGGGATTCAAGGAATTAAGTCACCTAGTTATCATTGATAATGTTTGATGGAATTGCTTCACTCCATCTAGTGAAATATTTGGTAGTGTTCAAAATGCATTTGTGAAGTTGGGAAGAGTTAGGATTGATCTCCCCGATTACGTCCAGTCCTCACTGATGAAAGGGGCATTCATTGATGACAGGTTGTATGGTAAAGGAAACATTTTTTCTCTCCCGACTGACATTTGGAATTGTTGGCATGTTCTTTCATATACTTGAGAATCCTTGAATAAATTGGTCTAGTAATAGTCAGCTCTGAGTATTTTGTGAGCAATGGTGTCTCCACCGTAATATCCACCATTTGATCCATCATGAAGTTTGGATAATACCTTTTATGCAACCTTTGTTTCAAGACATCTCAGAAAAACACCATCATAGTTTTTTCTTCATACAATTCCTTGGATGAGTTGATATTGATTTGAATTAATTCTAAGGGTCATTTTATTCTTAGGATTTAGATAATGCGGGGATGGCCCATGATTTAAGTAATATTTCATTTCGTGAAACCATTGGTCTGAGTTAACAAGGATGTAACATATATCTCTTTCAAAAATATCTCGATCTTGATATAAATCATATTCATGTAATGCATGGCTCGTTGATTCCACAACCAATTTTCATATCCCCTAGCCTTTGACGATTTTTATAGGACTAATCTCCAGGTCGTACTCTTTTAAATTTGTAATCCAATTTTCTCTCTTTCCTTGTAATTCTTTTTGAACTAGGAGATTCCTGATAGAAGGGTAAGGTACATTGACTTTGGTATTAGAATTGATCAAGAACAGACTGAAGTGTTTGACGACTTTAAATACAACATAATATTTCTTATCTACTTATGGGTAGTTTAACTATGCTCCTTGTATCTCATAGCTCATAAAATCCACACATAACTCATCTCCTTCCTGATTCTTCTATGTTAAAATAGGTATGAATGTGATGTTAGAAGAGAAGGTGTGGAGGATTAAATCTTGATTGAATTTTGGGCTTAACAATGTAGTTAATTGTGCTATGTCGTATTTGATATTATCAAAATATTCCTTTTCTTTAGATCCCCATATGAACTCGACATTCTTTTTTATCATGTCTTGCATGGATTTTACTATCTCAGAAAAAGTGGGGAAAAATCATCTTACAAAATTTATTCTTCCTAGGAATGACGGCATGGCCTTCTTGTTGTGAGGAGGAGGAATCTTAGCAATTTATTTAGTTCTCTCAGGTTCAATTTTCATACCATTCTTGGAAACAATGAAACCTAGTAGTTTTCCTTCATCAACAACAAAAATAGATTTATTAGGGTTGAGAGAGATGCCATATCTTTTTCACTTGTTGAATACCTTTTTAAAATGAGTTATATGGTCTTTTTTGTCCCTTGAGAATATAGTAACATCATCAAGATACACTACAACACATTCTCCAAGTAGACCCTTGAAGGAGAAATCCATAGCCCTATGGAATTTTTCTCCGACATTGATGAGACCAAATGGCATATTCCTGTAAGCATATGTTCCCCACTTAGTCTGGAAGGTTGTTTTTAGTTTATCATCATGGGCCACTAAGACTTGGTTATAACCGGAAAATTCGTCTAAAAGGGGGAGCATCTTAGAGCTGGATACACACTGCATAATTTGTTCCATCGAAGGAATTGGGTAACTATTTTTCTCTAAGGCTCTATTTAGATTCTTTAAGTCAATATAGAGACTTATATCCCCATTATTTTTCCTTACTGGTACTAAGTTTTAAATCCACTTCATATGTCTGACTGGGAATATGATCTTGGTACCCAACAATTTATTCATTTCCTCTTTTACCTGAGGCTTGAGGCTAGGGTGCATCTTCCTCATCTTTTGTTGAAATGTTTTTTTTCTGGGGCTTCATAGGAATGATGTGTTGAATTATCCTAGTTTCACATGTATTTATAGATTAATAGGTCCAAGAAATAATATCTTTGTTTTCCTTAAATAATTTTATGTAATATTTCTTTTCTTCAAGAGAGCAATTTCTTCCAAGATTAATGTTTTCTGGAGTGTTATTTGTTCCCAAGTTCACCACTTCAAACTACATGGATGAACTATTGGTTTTGCAGTTGATGATTTTCTTTAATTTGTCCTAGAGATCATATAATTTCTCCAATATCACTATATTCCTAGGGATACCGTAGGATGAACCTAATAGGTTGTTTGATTGATCTATATCAATAGTGTCTGGATTCACCATTTGGTCATGCTATCGTTCATCTATAATAGAATATTTGAAAGTATCTTTGAGATGCAAGATGTTGATAAGTTTTTGGTCATTGTCAAAGAATCTCCAGTTAGTGATGTTGTCGGGAATTGAAGGCTTGTATATAATTCAATAGAGAGAGTGTCAGGCATTAATCCATTTGAGGGTATTAACCTAGACACCAGATTGGCCAACAAATCAACTTCATGGTTTAGTGAATGAGGTACTAAACTGATATTAAATGTAGCAAAGTAATTGATTAGTTCCCAAAACTCACATTGATAATGTTTCAAATGACTTGAAAGACAATGAATGGTGTTCCTTACCTGTTTTATGATAATTTTAGAATCACCAAATACCTTGATTTTCTCATCTTTCAAATCTACTTCCTTTCTTAATCTTTGCAATAAGGCCTCGTATTCGGAAATATTATTGGTGCATGGGAATTCTAGTATGCATGTGATTGATTTTTTTCATCCTGTCAGGTTTTTCAATATGCAACCAATGCATGCACCTTCTAAAGATTTGGATCCATCAAAAAATAGTGTCCACATGTTAGGATCTTCTTTCTTTGTTACAATATTTGAATCTAATTTTTCATATTTATTTTTTTGGTGGGGTTAGTATATTTAACCAACATTTATAATTTGTCCCTAGAAACTATGTTAGGTTTTACATTAGAAGAATTGTTAGTCTGATCTATTATATTATAGTTGGACTCGAAAATTTGGGTGCAATGAAGGATTCCATATTATGATTTAGATGCAACTGTAAAATTACCAAAAAATGTTTCATATGAATAATTACCTAAAAATGAGTTGTTAAACATTACCAGTTCATTTGGGTCATTCGGGTTGGTATCAACATGTTTCATATACCTTTCCCTGCCAATCCTGATCTGATTCATTTTACCGTTATAAGGGAGCCATAAATGAGACCAATCAGAAGAAACGTATTCATTCAACATATCCAACCAAACCTAAATTAAAAGCATGCAACAGTTGTCAAGTATGTATACCACTATTATATCAAAGTTTGAATAACTTTTGGATTAAAAGACATCCTGGTCAATACTTTTTTCAACTCCCCAATAACTTTAACTCTGGTTTTGTCTAATTGAATAATTTGAATGTCAGTTTGTTTAGGTTTGGCATTAAAATTCTCACATACCTTTAGGGGAATTCCATTAGATGAGGCTCCTGAATCTACCATGTAGTTATGGACATTCCTCTTAAGGATTTCAAAAGTAATGAGGAAAGGAGGGGTGGTATATCTGGATCTTTGACCAATTAGGGACACATTAGTCGCTACTTGACTTTTAGATGGAGTGTTACTTTTAGAAGAACTTACCATGGTTGTTCCCTTCTTTGTTCCAACGTTAATTTATTTTGTGCCAAAGGAGGCTTTCCCTTGGAGAATTTTAATAATTTTTTCTTGAATTTGTGGAATCTTCATAAGCTCAAACAAGGAAATATTAGCTTTAGTCTTCTTCATATCTTCTAGGAAATAATATTCCAACTTGGCCAGGGGTGTGGAAAAAGCATTGAGTTTTGTTGTTTGATCAATCATTTTAGGGTTGGAAGATGTGGTCTTGGAGGGATTGGGAGTAGTATTGGTCGAAGAATATGATTGTTTGGTAATGGGCATGATGGGAGAAGTGGGATTAGTGGTACTGGGGGTGTCATCAGAAACATTCTTACTAGAAATTTTGGTGGTAAAATCGTTTTGTGACATGTTCACTTATTCAACTTCTTCTTCATCTCCACCATAAGTAATATCCCAAAATGAATTGGACTATTTTTCTTCAGGATCTTTTGATTCTTGAGGTTTCTCTTTTTGTTCCTGATTTTCTTCTCCTTCTTCATTAGCTTCAATCATATTCTCTATTACCCAAGTTTAGAGAGCCTGGAAAATATCTTTCATGTTAATGCCTTATGTCTGAGAAGGGGTGGTTTTGTTGGTTGGTGTCATGTTTTTATCATTCTTTGTGGGGGACCTTAAAATCAAATTCTGGCTAGGAGATCTTTCTCCACCACCTTTTTTCAAGACTATTAGATCGTTGGATAACTTCTTAATGATCATATAAAGATATTCCATATCCATTGAATCAGAAGGCTTCTTATCTTCATTGGGTTTAGAAACAAATAGTTTACCCTTACCTTTATCTTTAAAGGACTTTGAGTTAGAAATTCCTTTTAAAATCATCATATTATTCTCAAAATTAAGGGCCTCTTGGAAAGATTCTTCTAGAGTGCCTTTATTAGAGTTATTTACATACATGGCCATGGAGATAGGTAGATTGGAGGTGCATAATCCAATAGTTACATCTTCAGTTGATTTAGAGACACATGGGATTCATTTTAACAGAGTTATAAAATGTTGATTGTAATCGGTAACCAATTATTTTGAATCCATCTTGAATCTCGAGAGTTCTAGAACTCAGGTGGCTGATGTCTTATTTTTCCCAAACTTCGAGAGAAAAGTGGTTTCAAAATTTCTCGAATTGGTAAAGGAGGATTTTTCTAGGGAGAAACACAAAGTTGAAGCTTTCTATTAAAATGTAAGAGGAAACAAATGATAGACGATGTATTCATGTCAAATGATCTGCAATCTAATAGCCAACACAAATTTCTTCACATGATTTTCAGTTGAATCTTTTTTGTCGGGATCAAATTTTGGTACGAATTTATCAGGGTGTTTGGGCATGCCATGTTGAATCCCCGGTACAACCCATGTGTTAGATAACAACCACGGTTGATAGGGAGGCAGATTCTGATTCACATTTTCTCCAACCATGTTTTAGGTTTGATAAACAATAATGTGATGTGGGTTATCTTCGAATTCACTCTCAGAATCGTATATTTCTTTAGAGTTTTCCTATGACTTGTTTCTTGGGGTGTAAGGTGGTGATTTGGGAGGAAAGGGAGGCCTACCTCCTTCTCCACCAACTAACAAATTATACTCAAGGTCAAAGTTGGAGGTCTATGTTAAATCGAAGGCGTCTTCAGGAACATGATATTTAAAGGTTCCAGCTGAAGGGTCTCCTCGATAGAAGTTTGGGTCATTGAAGTAGGGATCCATATATCGAAGGTATTTATGATTTTTCGACAGAGAGTAATCTAAGGGTAGTTTTATGTTCTGCCTACTAAGTTGTATAATTAGGGCATGGTTGGTATGTTTAATTGAGGTTGTGGAGAAGAAAAGGAAATTTCTTGATGAGTGGAAGTGCAATGAGTGCTAACCTAGGCTGGCGTGTTCACATCATACTCTAGGGGAAGGAAAGTGTGTTCATAGAGAATTTGGTGGGAATCACTTGACAAGGAAATGTTTACTTGTGGGATAAAACAATAAGGGTTTGAGATTCTATTTCCATCCATTCAATTTTGTGGCCCTCCTTCTAGTGCCATTTATGTTGACGATTCAAAATGGCCCGCTCAATCAGATGAGGGAAAACGAATGATGGTAGGTCCCAATTAGACCCATTCTCATTTGAGGTAGATTTTATGACCATATTTTGGATTGGTTACCAATATAACTAATATACTAACTAAATATGAATTTGAGAACTGAAGGTTCTCAAATGAATTAAAAATAAAAATGCTAACTAAGATGAGTGATTACAGAACTAGGATGCAAATTCTAGTCTATTCTAAACTAATCTACCTTGATCAGGAATGAGCTAAAAGATGTGTGTTGGGTCATTTTTTCCACTTGGGTGAGAAAAAAAAGGTCCCTTAACTATCTAGTTAGGCTAGCAAGACAACACGATAGTTTGTTAGTTGATCAGAGGCTCAACTAACTAGAAAACAAGAAAGAAAGAACAAAGAAATAAAATTAAACTAAGTATGTAACAACTAAAATTGATGCAAGAAAGAGACACATGAAATAGATACAAAATGAGATTGATATTCGAATTGATAAAATCTAGGAGAAATATGGAAACTTGTGAGTCCCCTCTTCCTCCTCGAGAAGGCTCCCGAGTCCTCAAATACAAAGCTTTCTCTCTTATAACAATACATGAAAATGAAAATACAATGGCGAATAATTGATTGTTGAACTTCTCAAGAGGAGAGAGGTGAAACACTTGATATGAATGATAAAAGATTTATAGGAGAAATATGGCTTCTAAAAGAAAATTTGAAAAACATAACAATACTCAAATTGCTTCTTCTTATTTTCATACAATGGCCCTCTATTTATAGGAGGATGGTAATATCTTTCCAAACTAGTTTCAAATGTGAATGGGAGTCCTTTGGAGGTACCTCCCATCCCTTTCAGTGATCTCAAGGAAGAATTTGGGGGAAATTTTGGGTATGGGGGTGTTGTCCCTTGACCAAGTTTTGAGGAACCTTGGTATTTTTTGACCATTTTGGGACTTCGAGAGGTTGTCGAAGGTGGAGTGCAAGTCGAAGCAGAGATCATGGGATCTCAGCCCCTTTTTAGGGATTTTTGAGTTTTGGTCTCATGTAATGGGTATGGGGATGTTGGACCATGGGTTTACCCATGCTTAGGCCTATATTTTAATGTATAAATAGAAAGTCAGGCGATGTAAGTAAATGTGCACAAGTGTGTGATGCTAAGTACTAAGTGCAAGTGATAGTTGTACATGCTTTGTGCATGATGTGTGAGACTTGCAAGGCTAAGTGCAAGTGACTATTAGAGATTGAGTAAAGGCTTTGTGTTGTAACCTAGCTCATGGAAGGAGGATTTGGTGAGGTGCACACAGTTCTCCTGTCCTATGTGGAGTAGGATTTTGTGGCTCTATGCATGTAAGAAGATTAATATAAGATAATAAAGAAGAAAAATAGTTGGTGGATGTAGCTCGAGGGTGGGGGTGAACCATGTATATCATGTGTTATGAATGCTTTATGCTTTACGATTTCTCTCTTGTTTATTTGATTTAATACTTAATGCATAGTTAGATAATAGAAGAATATGATATGATAGCTTAGTGTTGAATAATGTGAACGAATGCTAGATATAATCTCTGTTGGTATGCTTAGTGCTTGGATCCATTAGATCTGTGTGAATGCTGCACTGATATATTGTTAGGGTTTAGATACATTATAAACTAGACTGAATATTGATGAAATGCAATTGCTAAGTGCTCTATTAAGGTGTTACAATCACAGATCTATGTCCCAACTAAGGTTGCAGACATTTGAGTCCTGCAACCACCCCTGCCTCTACCTCAGGTGAGACTTCATCTGCTTCGCAGGTGTTTCCAAAAGGGCTGATAGTTAGGGTTTTTTTGGTGCATTGTTGTAGCGTTGAACCCCTAGTCTGCCCCTATTCCAAAAAATGGTTATGTTGCCTAAAATAAAACTGTGATTGTTGGGAACTAAGGAAGAAGAAGCTCTATGTGAAAATCTGACCTGAAACTGTGAAAGCTCCGTGCGTAGATCTATTGCATTGGTGCGCAGTACTCTACTTGGATTGTGAAGCTCTGTGCTAAGAAGAGAAGTCCGGTCTAAAGAAAATGGGTAATATCTTGAAGCTTTTTTCTATGAGAAAGGTAAGAATAGTGAGAAATTTTGATTGAAAAGATAAGATAAGTAGAAATTTTTGTTTCAAAAATATGGATCTAGGTATGTTTGATAAAAAATTTCCTAGCCTGAAAACTAGGGCACGACTAGAAGAAAGAAGATTTGATATGAGTATATCTGATATGAATAGTGAAAGATATGTTAGTCCTATGCATAGAAAGAATGTCTAGACTAACAAATGGATGTAGGATCCTAGAAAGATTTTTTTGCAGGTTAGCTACCATGATCCTAGTGCGCAGTACAAGAAAGGATGTGGATCATTTAAGAGAAAGAGAGTATTAACTCTTTGTTACAGTTGCAGGAGACTAGGACATCTTGCTGAGGAATGCCCTGGTAAAAGACCCAGTTGTCTTTGTTGTAAAGCTATCGATCATGAAGTTTTGGATTTCTCTAGAATGATTGCTAAGGTTGAAATAATGAATATGAGACAAGAAAACCTTGAGGAAGGTCAAGAAACTAAGATCATGGTAGAACCCCAAAAAGAATCAGAAATTATACTATTGCAAATGAAAGAAACCCTGAATGACCACAAAAACATCAACTTACCAAAGATATTCAAAGAAAAACAATGCATAGAAACAATAATAGGAGACTTTGACATTAACTGCATTCTGGATGAGGAAACGCGGGTGAATATCATGACAAAAAGAATGTGGGAAATTTTAGGAAATCCTTCTATGATTCCTTCATTGGGAGGAATAGGATTATTTAGAGGAAATCTGATAACCCTATGTGGACGACTTTCCTAGATATCTATGAGTGCTCATGGAATATTGACAAAAGAAGATTTTGAGATTGTTAAATTTATTGAGAACAACACATTTCCTAGTAGCAGGTGCACACCATTTAGAACAGAGTCATGGAAGTAACTCAGAGGCTCCAACCAATACAGGACGAGGCTTGCCAACCATTCACAGAGATCGAAAGTTGAGGAGTAGAACTGGAGAAAGTTGTCACTACAGCTGAACAACGCTTAGAGGGACCTGTCAACAAAGCAGTAATCCAAGAGTTCACTAAGTAGGAGGTTGTGACACAACATTAGGTCGAAGTTTCTCGAGCCAAGCTCAAGGATTTTGAGGCAGAGCTACCCAGATCAAAGTGACTCGGGACAAGTCACAGGTGAGCATTGGGGGCCTGTTGGCCCTTGACCAAGTTTTGAAGACCCTTGGTCATTTTTGACCATTTTGGGACTTTGTCAGGCTGTCAAAGGTAGAGCGCAAGTTGAAGCGGATATCGTGGGATCTCGGCCCCTTTTTAGGGATTTTTGTGTTTTGGGCTTATGTAATGGGTATGGGGATGTCGGCCCATGGGTTTACCCATACTTAGGCCTACCTTGTAATGTATAAATAGAAAGAAAGGTGATGTAAGTAAAGGCACACAAGTGTGTGATGCTAAGTGCTAAGTGCAAGTGATAGTTGTACATGCTTTGTGCATGATGTGGGAGACTTGCAAGGCTAATTGCAAGTGACTGTTAGAGATTGAGTAAAGGCTTTGTGTTTTAACCTAGATTGGGGAAGGAGGATCTGGCGAGGTGCATGCAGATATCCTGTCCTATGCAGAGTAGGATTTTGTGGCTCTGTGCATGTAAGAATATTAACAGAAGATAATAAAGAAGACAAAGAGTTGGTGGATGTATCCCCAGGGTGGGGGTGAACTGCGTATATCCTGTTTTATGAATGCTTTGTGCTTTGCGATTTCTCTCTTGTTTATGTGATTTAATGCTTAGTGCATAGTTAGATGACAGATGAATCTGATATGATATCTTAGTGCTCAATAACGTGAAAAAATACTATATCTGATCTCTATTGGTATGCTTAGTACTTGAATCCATTGGATATGTGTGAATGTTGCGTTGATCTGCTATTAGGGTTTAGTTTCATTGTAAACTAGAATGAATATTGATGAACTGTAATTGCTAAGTGCTATGTTAAGGTGTTACAATCACAGATATTTTCCCCAGCTAAGGTTGCAGACATCTGAGTCCTGCAACCACTCCTGCCTCCACCTCGGTTGAGACTTCATATTCTTCGCAGGTGTTTCCGAAAGGGTCGGTATTTCAGGTTTTGTTGGTGCGCTATTGTAGCGTTGAACCTCGGGTCTGCCCCTGTGCCAACAGGGGGAGATCCACTCCATCCAAGAAGTGGTTGAGGCCCGACAAAAATCATCAATGCATTGTTTCCACACCTGTGTGGGTTTTCCAATTGTTAGTTGTACGGATCGCACAGTGTGCATGTTATACACCATGTTATCCTACAGGGATGTGCATGTGTTGATTGTATTGAATACACTGGAAACTTCAGAAACACTTTTGTAGTATCCTTCCATAATTATTGGTAGTATGTTTTTCTTCTGATGATTATTTGGTGAGCACTTTTTTGGTGATAAAAAATGCCCCCTGATGTGTGACGTTAGGAGAATACGTATAGCCAAAATACATCATCATGTATTTTGGTGATCACGTCATCATATAAAATCACAAGAGAAATTTGTGCTGAGGGATGGTGAGAGAAATTTGTTGGAGGGAGAGAGGAAAAAAATATATGTACCAGTTATTCTCCAAAAAAATAAAAAGAAATTGTACAGATGAGGTGGGTATGTCCCATGCTCGTGTCATGAAACCATAAAGGGATAAAAATAACTGAGACTACTAATGAAGTAGATATTTGCAGTGCCCTCGAGGCAATCATAAACAACAAATGAAGGTTATAATGCCTAAATTGGCCTTGCATCTAGTGGTTAATGAATCAGAGGCATTGATGGCCTATGAAATTAAGAGGTTTTCAGTTTCTACTGAAAATTTCAATGGTCACATAGTAATATTCATTGTAACATGAAACTATGCTTGAGTCAAATGTTATGGGGATCAACACCATCAGAAAGCAATTGGGAATATTTCTATGTCATCTGATACTACTCATTAATGATGGTATGAAAGCCAATATACTTCCACTTTCTTGGAACTTTGTGTTGACGTCGATAGGGAAGGAGGTGCAACTACAAGAAGTAGAGAGATTCTTGACATCGATTGATCAAAATGGTGTCAGAAACTGTATTGGTTAAGGTGAATGGGTTGATAATCATGAACGATGTCTGGAATATTGGGAATTTAAGAAATTCCCTTGGTTGGGGGATGTTGATGGATGGAAACAACCATGAAACATGATCTTGTGTGAGGGGGATGGCTAGATATGGGGCACAACTATTCTGAATGGGTGAGACTATAAGGAGATGTAAAATAGATCAAAATAAATCAATGTGGGAAATGGGTGTCTGTAATGGTCAGAATTTTAGCTAGGGTACAAATATCTTGTAGAGGTAATGAGGGAAGTAAAAACTCCCCAACCAAGGGATACATGGGTTGTTGTGTGCCAAGGAAAAACATCATCAACTACAATGACCAAAATATATTGTACTTGCTAGAATTGAAAGAATATTTATACAATTACCAAACGAATAAATAATGGGGTTGAAAGTACATGGACATAAATGGGTGCCCCAGTGAAGTATGGCTCAACTGGTATAAGGTGTGAGTAAATACTAGTGGAGGGTGGGTTCCCCATTGGTTAGTTTCTGTAACGGGTAGAAGAATGTAGGATGAGCTTGCAAATGGTAAAGTAGTGGTGCATGAAATGGAGGGTAAATGATAATGTGAACGTGTGTTAATGTAACCAAGAACATGATGTGGGAGTCCATAATGGGGTGGATAGAATGATGATGAGAAAGAATTATGAGTTTCTTACTTTGGGGTGTAACACTACTAGGACTCTCGATCCTAATTGATAGAATAGCGAGAGTGTCAATATGTGTAGGGGTAAATATATGTGGGACAACTCATGGAGGTGAGAATTCTATCAGTTGAGAGTAACTGAATGAAATGGAGGTGATGGTACTGTAGATCTAGGTGTGGGGATCCTAAGCATACATTTCAAGGGGTGTAACTAGGATATGAAACTATTTCCAAAGGGTGTGTGTGCATTCTGGTTTTGAACATATACCTAAAGGGGCCATAGGGTGGCCAAGACTGAATGGGTTGTATATTGTTGTACCAAGTACATGCACACACAAACATAAAATACCAAAAGTAAAAAATATATGATGATAAATAAAATATCACAGTTATTTGATATAAATGATAGTGAGCAAGCGTACCTGATTTTTTGACATTGGTGGGAAAAATGGTCCCTTGATGAAAATTTTGGGTGCCCCTGGGAGGAGGCCAAGGAATAATGAGTTCCTCAAAGAGGTAATCCCTAAAGGAGGGTAGGGTATGATGAGTTCCTATAAATAGGCACTCCCTAAGGTAGGCAAGGAACCATTAGTTCATGAAAAATGAACTCCTTAAAGGAGGTTGTGGAACAATGATTTCTTGGAAAAAAGAACTCCCTAAGGGAGGCTACAAAATAATGGGTTCCTGATAAGTGCACTCCTTAAAGGAGGTCATGGAAAAATGGTTTCCTAATAAAAGAACTCCTTGAAGGAGGCCATGGAACCATGGGTTCTTACAAAATTAACTCTCTAAGGGAGGCCATAGAACAATGGGTTCTAACAAAGGAACTCCTTGAAGGAGGTTGGAGAACCATGGGTTCCTGAAAAAGGAAATCCCTAAGGGAGGCCACAAAACAATGGTTTCCTGAGAAAGGAACTCCCTGAAGGAGGTCAGGGAGCCATGGGTTCTTGAAAAAGGAACTCCATAAGGGAGGTGATGACACAGGGGAAGACCTAGTGTTCATCTCCAAGAGTGCACCAACAATCCCTAACTACAGTCCATTTTAGAAACACTTGCAAGGCATATGCAGTCTCACCCAAAGTAGCTATGGGGGGTTGCAGGACACAAATGTCTACAACCAGGGGAATAAAAAGTGGATCCAATACAAGAAAAACACAACATATAGATGTCAGTTATCAACTTAGTCCTACCTCACACATTTAGCTGTCATATCTAACATAGTAATGTAATAACAATATATCAAGAACAACAAAACACCAAATCAATCACACAGAACACCAAGACATACAGGTTTCACCCTCTCCCTAGGGATACATCCATAGAACTATGAGTTATAATATATTAAGATGAAATCATATCATTCTTATATGCGTTCTTAGCTGGTAGATCTTCTCTGTTTATCTATGTCTTCCCTCCCTACGCAACCAGCTACAGGTTTGATCTTCATACCCAGATGGAAATCTTACAATACAGACTTACCTCACTCCTCAGCGCTTCTCTCTCTCACTACAATAATCACTCCTTACAACAACGAACTTGGAACGAACAATAACAACAACAACAACCCATCCTAGGTCCTCCTAACCTTTATTTATACATTAAAATAGCTCACATATAGCCTTAGGCCAAAACCTAAGTGTCAAAACCCTAGATACCAAAACCCTAGGTGTCTAAAACCCTAGGTCAACTTGACCCACGTTTTCAGGGCTTTGCCAACCTGTCTTTCCTTCCTTATCATGCAGTGCTCCAAAGCATCCAATGTTGGTTTTTTTCTCTTGCTAAGTTGTCCATGATCTGTCTTCCTTGTTGATCTGTCATCCTCAATCTCCTCGTCCAATGGATTGATTTCTTTTCACTCCGTCTTTTTTGTTGTTCTGCTCACTTTGACCTAGTATCAATCATTGTGTCTTCCACGCATTTCTCATTTTGTCTTTTCGGCCTTACTCTTCACTTACTTCCATACCCAAGGGCCAACAGCCCCCCAATACTCACCTGTGACTCATCCCAAGGAACTTCATATATGACCCTTCTGATTTTCTTTGTCTTCAAGCTACGCGGAGCAACTTATGATTTCTTCTCTTTCCTTCCTCACTATGTGCAGACTATCTTTCCTGTGTCTGGTACCCAGTTTCAACTGCACTTGGTACCTGCACCCTTTTCCTTATGCTATTAGTGAGAGTTTTGAGGAAGCTAGTTGTCATAGTATAGTTTCAACCGGCTCCCGTTCACCAAACCTTCCTTCCATTCTCCATCCAAGGTCTTCAAATGTGAAGCCCCTCATTCCATGACATAGACAACCTCATATGGCCCTAACCAATATTTTCTAAACTTTCTTGAATGCTTCATGAATTTTCTGTCATATATCAGTACCAAATCTCCTTGCTTAAATGCCTTCTTCTTGATGTGTCTGTCATGGTAGGCATTTTATCTTTCCTTCTGTACCTGCTGATAGAATTCTGCAATAAATCTATCTTCTTCTAGTTCAACCAACTGCGTGAGCCTCTCTTGAACAATGCCAGTGTCATCCATATCTGTAAAGGTTGTAATTCTTAAGCTTAGGACCAAATATTCCATCGGGACAACTACTTTGAGACCTTAAGCCAACTTAAAGGGGGTCTGCATTGTTAGCTTCTTGCAAGTGGTTCTATAGGCCCATAGTACTATCGGTACTCTTAAATCCCAATCATCCCTATTCACATTGCAAATATTCTTCAGGGTTATCTCCAAGATCTTATTGAATGCTTCAACTATCCCATTTTCTTACAGATGGTAGGGTGTGATCTTCTGATGATGGATTGCAAACTCCTCGGTCAATGCTTCAATGGTATTATTAATAAAATGTGTTCCTTGATCACTCATAAGTATCTTTGGACATCCAAACCTGGTTATGATGTCATCGAATATGAATCACACAGTTGTAGTTTCACTACAATATCTAACTGCTCTTTCTTTGGCCCATCTGATCAAGTACTATGTCGCAATGATTATGTATCTGTCTCCTGTGCATTTTCCTGGTGGGTTTATAGGTCCCACGAAGTCAATGACCCATTTCGCAAATGCTTGTAAGGTCATTTGTTATGCTAAAGGAATTTCATCTCTTCTGGACGGTTTCCCAACTCTTTGGCATACATCATAGGCTCTGTAATAGTCCTTAGCATCTCTATGTAATATAGGCCATTAGAGGCCATCTCTAAGAACCTTTTGCGTTGTTGTTTTTCCTACGTAGTTTCCTCCTGCGATGCCTTCATGAGCTTCTGTGAGGATCAATGGTCTCTCTTCCTCCGTAAAACACCTCCTCAATATCTCATCAGGTCCCATCTTGTATAGTTGTCCAACTATAAGTGAAAAGTCTGCAACACGCACTACCAATTGTTTCTTCTGGGTGATTGTATATTCACTAGGTTCCATTCATGTTGACACGAACTAGACTATCTCCATGATGTGATTATCAATATTTCTAATGGCCAACAATTGTGCATCCAAGAATGTATCCTCCAAACTAGTAGGCTCTTCTCCATGTTCCAACCTTGACAAGTGGTCAGGACCTTTGTTCATTCTTCCTAGCTTAACCACAATCTCAAAATCATATTCTTGAAATAGAAAAAACCATTTGCATATTCTCGCCCCCAACACTAGCTTTTTGACAAGGTATTTCAGTTCAGAGTGATTAGTAAACATTTTAAAGTGTCCTCCCAACAAGTAGTGGTGAAACTTCTGTAGCGCATACACCATGGCTAACCCTTCTCTCTCGGTGGCGGTGTAATTAATCTTAGTTGTTGATAGCTTCCTGCTAGCAAATGCTAATGGGTGGTCAATGTCTCCAGCTCCTGGTTGTTCTAACACAAATTCTAATGCAATATAAGATGCATCGAAATCCATGTGAAATTCCTTGCTCCAATATGGGAAAACTAGAATAGGCGCAGTAACCATTTTTTGTTTCAGTGTGTCGAAGCTCTGCTGGCATTATTTTGTGCAATGAAACTGACAGTATTTTTTCAAAATATTCTCCATGGGTGTTGTGATATGTGCATAGCCTTTAATGAACTTCATGTTGTATCCAGTGTGTCCCAACGCAGTGTGCAGCTATTTGAATGAAGTAGGAGGTGGCAGATCAACTATAATGGCAATCTTAGATGGGTCTACCAGAAGTCCCTGCTTACACACAATATGACCTAACAACACTCCAAAGGGTGAAAAGAAGATGAACTTCTTCAGGTTCAAGGAAATATGACACTGTGTGCACTTATCCATCATTAGTCTTAAACATTCAATATGATTTTGTAATAAGCTAAAAACAGTCCAATCATCAAAATATGCTTCCAGAAATTTATGTAAAAACCCCTGGAATGCTTCGACCACTACCCTGGAAAAGATGGTTGCAACATTCTTCAATCCAAATGACATCACTGTACATACTAGTAGGATCTCAATTCTGTTGCAAATGTGGTCTTATGGTGATCTTCCTTGGCAATCCTAATCTGATGGTATCTTGAAAATCCATCTATAAAAGAATATACCTCTTTTCCTCCTACATTATCTAAGACTTCATCAGAAAATGGTGTAGGGAATGGGTCATGTAAACATGCATCATTCAGTTTCTTGAGATCTACACAAATCCTTATCTCTCCTATATTTTTATCCTACACCACCATAGGGCTAATCCATTCTGACTCTTCAACAGGTTTTATGATTCCTGCCTCTAACATTCTATCGACTTCAATCTTCACTTTCTCCTTATATTTAGGGTTCAATATATAGGGTCTCTATTTAACTAGCCTTGCATATGGTTTCAAAGGGATCCTCATCTCTCCCATGGGCCCTTTAATGCCCTTCATATCAGTGAACTTGTTTGGAAACAATTCTTGATATTCATGGAGTAACTCTGTGATCTTGCCAATAGTGGTAGCATCCCAATAATCTCCAACATTTGCAATCTTCGGCGTTTTCTCTATTCCAATATTGACTTTTTTTATTTTAATTGGCTGTCCAATGAAAGATAGCTCAATTCCTGGTCCTTCTATGTATATTTGGACTTTTTTTTTGACGATGTTCACCTTCCTAGTATCATCGTCTTCGTCAGCATTGATATTGTAACAACCTTGCAGTTTCTGGAGAGGCGCAATCCATTTGTCCTCTTCTTTTTCCAAAAAGAGTGTAGGTTCTTCATTAAATATTTTTTGTCTTGCAATCTGTAACGCTTGATACACTATAGGATATTGGCTTTCAAACAAAAAGGTAGTTACAAATTTCTGGGTCATACCTTCCCAATCTGCAGTGATGAGGCACAGTTATGCTTGGAGATACTAGTTGATAGGGGTTGTGTCTAGTGTGTTGATGAATTTGTGCACCCACTTCTCTTGAGGAATGTTGTTCTAGGCTTCCTCGCAACTTTTCACATGGTCCTTCAGACCGCTTTGACTTGTGTACCTAACTTCTCAACCTTCTACTTGCTTTGAAAATCGCACTGTCATCAAAGTGCGACATTGTACCCAGTCTATAATGTTGTTTTTGTGTGTCCCCCACCATATTTCTGGAGTTTCTTTCAAGGCCTCATCCATTGCCAACAATCTATATCATAGTCGATATCTTTACTGATATACACGATATTTTCTTTGGAGGAATCCATCATACTACTCTATTCAACAAGGGATCTATCTTTCCTAGCTCATACTATCTGATTAAATTTTGTATCTCTTGTACAATGCTTTCATCCTGAATCAACTTAATACAGGTATATAATATTTCCATGAGCTTTCTTACTTCTTTCTCTTCTCCTAGTAGAGTAGACTGATCGAATTCCATAGGAATTCCATATTCTCTTACTTCTAGTCGTGTCTTTGATGAAGAACCTTGTTCTCTCCCAAATTATTTTCTTTCCTCCTCAAATATTTGTTTTTCTTTCTTTGCATAAAAAACTCATGTCTTCTCTGCAGCTTTCCTAAATCCTAATTATTCTGTAGTCTTTCCTTGGGTCGATTTGTCTTCTCCTGTAACAACACCTCCTCTAGTGATAACAACAACTCTAGGGTCCTCTCCATGAGGTTCAATGTATATCAGTTGCACTTGCGAGTTCTGTTGAGGTCCTTGTCTATCCTGAAGTTTGGATAGTAGCACAAGACAATCTTTGATAACATGTTCGAATGAGTTGCAGTAGCTACAAGTGGAACAAGGGTTCTGACAGTCCCTTTCTAAGTGTCCTGGCTATGCACAATTATAAAAAATGATTTGGCCCCTACCTCAAACCATACCTCCTCCTCGTCCTCTTCCTTTGAATCCATCGTGAGGGTTGAATTTTCCTCTTCCTCGAGAATTATACTGCGTAGTGTTTCCTTCTTATTATACTTTGCCTTGAATTTTGTATATATCCCTTGACCTTTCATGCATGAGTTCATAGGCCCAAAAATCCTTATCATCATGCCCCACTGACTTACAGATCATGCAATACAAATTTGTGGGTGTATGAACATATTTTTGCATGTAGTAGCATTCACCAGGGTGATGTCTATTTCTACACACCTCACACCATTGTAAGCTAACTTTCTTTAAAGGAATCGGGGCTCTAGATGCCAAATACTCACGAAATAGGGGAGAGTGCTCCTGTTACACATTATTTTCATCATCCCTATGACTGTTAATGATGTAAACCTATATGTTTCCTTCGGAGGGGTCAGTGGCCTGAGTACCTGAAGAAGGAAGGGAGAAGAAATTATACTAAGAAAAGAAGTTTCATTTTCCTTTGTAAAAACCCTATAAAAAAGGAAGTTCATAGGCTGCATTATAGCTAGGGTGTGAGAATCCCTGATTCTCGTAGGCTGCATCATAGCTAGGTCGCAAGGAGTTTGTAGCCTTCTCTATAGGCAGGGTGCATGCATGCTTACACGTGGGAAAAACGAGCGTTTTCTTGAAACTTCTAGAAGGAGAAACTTCCATGGTGAGGTGGCATCCGAATGGTTTGGATATTACTAACTTTCATGATTTAGTGGGATTATCCTAACCTCCTCACCTTATCCTCTTCATCTTATAAAAGGAGAGGAGCTCTCATGGAGAAGGGCTAAGTGGGATTTGGCTTGGAATTATTAGCTTGGTTGGAGTGTCTTTGAGTTTTGCCTCTGTCAAGATAGATTGTGAGTATTATCAAATCTATTCTCTCAGAATTCTTGGAGTGGAAGTGTGTGGGGAATGAAGGACAATTGGAAGGGACCTTATGACATCAAGGCCATGCTTGTAATCTCTCTTTCACATTTAATATGATACAATAATATGATTCTTTCCTATAACGCTTGTTGTGTTTTATTGTATGATTCCTTGATCACATACATAGGTTTATATTGAGTTTATGCTATTACTATCACTTTGGTTGGTTGCATTCTTTTGTATGTTCATCATTGTATGAGCGTTGGAACAGAGCTAGGATGGTGATGGCGAGAGGAAGCGGCGTTTAAATGGTATGTCACCCATCCCTCTTTAGTTAGTAAATTCAATATCTAAAACTTAAGGAAAGCGTCATGTTCTGGTGTGTTTTGTTCTAGATCTAGGTGGATCCAGGGAGATCATTTAGTGTCCACACCTACCAATTTATCCAATAACATCTCCTTTTCATGGCCTTCTGATTTGCATCTAATGCACCATATATATTCTCTTTTATCGTTTCCCTTTTCTTTCTTCATATCTTCGACCTGCAGAGACAAACTAGTTAGCTGACTCAAGATTTGACTCATACCTTAGCTGGATTCTCCCATAGGGTCTAATTTTAACTTCATGGAAATCTCCAGCACCTCTGCCTACGAAGCAATATTCTTTTTCATCAGAGGAACTCTAATGTGTGGTAAGAGGACAACAATGAACCACTCCTTGTTCTGCTTGTCTGGGATATGAAAAATCAAATGGCCTATCAAGGTCTTAAATCTCTGATCAAACTCCAACATAAGTTCAACTATTCTCTGCTTGATTTCTTTTAGTTTTTTAATGCACTGCAACTCTGACTTAGGTTTCTTGAATTCAGAAATTAGTGCAGTCTTAATGACATTCAATGGTTTAGGTGGAGCTCCTTGGACAAATTTCATGTACCATCTCAGTGTGCAATCTCTCAGGGTAGTACTAAACTGATCTCATTTAACAACTTCATCTGTGACATTTTTAATACTCCACACAGCTTCACATAGAAACCAGTGTTGATTAGGATCTTCAGATCCATCTCCTCTAAAGGTGGGTAACCTCATCTCATCTTCCATAGATATTGCTAGGCTTCTTGACTGAATATGTGGTGGACTTCTAGTGACAGTGATCTGAGTGCTCTGGTGACTCTGATTACTCTGATTTCTTAATGATGCTAAAACAATAGGAGGAGTAATCGTACTTAATTCAATAGTCGGTGTGGTTCCTGAAGTTTCTGGCTCTTCTCGGTGAGTTTTTTAATTTTCTCTTCCTCTGCCCTAGTGGATTTTGAATGCTCTTCATCAATCAGATCTTCCTATTCTCCACTATAGAAACCCTCGTCCCCGTAGTTCTTCTTAATCAGGTTCGCAAGAGGAACTTCTTTGAACACTCTCCCACTGCGCATATGTCCAGCCTCTGTGTCGTTGTCACTATCCGAGTTCTTAAACATTATCCTTTTCCAATATGACTAACTATAGTACCTTTAAGTTGTTCTTCTCATGCAATAGCATCTTGATCTTCAACATTAAGAAGTGTAAACATTTTCCTCTGGGTCCCTTAAAGAAATAACTCTCAGCTTGGCTATATGAATCCACTTTGTCAACATCAAACTCGGTGACGTACCCTCCAATGGTGTTATCAAACTAGTGATATACTCCTCTTGACACAATGCTATCAACTCTCTAAATATTCTTGATCAGTGCCGACGTCCAAACCATAGGGGTTCTAGATATAATCTCAAATTGGGTAGCTGCTAACCTAGCTAGCCACTCATATATCTCTTGATGGATTCCTCCAAAGAAAATATCATGTATATCAGTAAAGATATATCTTCCCAACCAATCCTCTATACTACGATTAGGGATCTTTTTCTGGGCTTCAACGAAGTCCTTTTCTTGATCTTATATTCACTTCTGAATATCTATTTTCGATGGAAATCACCTTGACATTCACTCAAGAAGATTATTGTTCTGAAAATGGGACCATTTGTTGGAACAGGGGCAGACCCAAGTGTTATTGGACAAATTGGTAGGTGCGGACACTAACTGATCTCCCTAGATCCACCTAGATCTAGAACAAAACTCACCAGAACATGACGATTTCCTTAAGTTTTAGATATTGAATTTACTAACTAAAGAGGGATGAGTGACATACCGTTTAAATGTCCCTTCCTCTCGCCATTTCCATCCTAGCTCCATTCCAACACTCATACAATGATGAACCTGCAAAACAACACAACCAAAGTGATAGAAATAGCATAAACTCAACATAAACCTATGTATGTGATCAAGGAATCATACAATAAAACACAACAAACTTTATAGGAAAGAATCATATTACTGTATCATATTAAATGTGAAAGAGAGATTACAACCATGGCCTT
>JZKD02S0147551.1:155428-212174 GCA_000966675.3 Picea glauca
TTCCTTAAAAACATCTTCTAGGTCACTTGGCCCACTTTCCTTATTTTAGGGTTGGGTCCACTTCTAATTTCTCCATTAAATTTATTATTGAAATAATTTATTTTTTATTCAATTTCAACTATAATACATTCATCACTTCACTTTATTATTTACCTTTTAAAATCTCTTAAACCACTTTGACTACTTTGACCTTTTGGTGCTTCTAGATGACATATGAGGGTCCTCCAACTTCGTAAGGACATAACTCTCAAACCGTGAGAAGTTATGTGATGTTCTACATACCACCAGAAATGGACTGACATGTAATATCCATATAGAATAGTATTATCTAAAAATATATCATAATTGATACCATTACCCATCAAACAAACTTGGGTCCATTACCCAAACCTGGGGTCTCCAACTTCTCATGGCCATAACTCTCTAACCGTGAGGAATTATGTGATGTTACACATACCACTAGAAATGACATGACAAGCACTATCCATCTAGGATATTTTCCCTGACAAATTCACTTTCCTTCATCTCATTATTCCACAGTTAAGCATGGGTTCTCTTACTCCACAAAGTGTCTTCCCATGAGAGCTTTCACCATAAGGGGACCACCTTGGAGTTCATCCATATTTACTTCTTATCAACCATGATAAAAAAATAATGAGTCATATTTACATCAAACAATATTGGGTCCATTACCTAAACCATTATGCTACGGGGCTTTCTTCAAGGGTTGACATCAATGTCAACCAACCTTAATCAACTAACTCTTTTCTTTTATGATGGTGTTTTATGAAAAAGAAAATACACCCTTTAACCCAACCTGTGACTTAAATCTCTATTGGCATGCATATTACCTTTATTTGATCAATGGATTTATGAAAAAGACATTTTCTATGATTCATTTAGGATTTCCTTGGTCTTCTCAATACTAGGGAATGACTTTGAAAACTTTGGAAAAAACTCTAACTCTAGCTATGAAAATCATGGTGATAACATAAGTGAACCTCTCAAGCCTTACATTTTAGAAAAAATAGGACCAGTGCATGGCTAAACCAGGAATACTCATGCATAAAGAACAAAGTGTGTGTTTGAAGATATTTGACATAGCATATGTGTGCATGGACCACACGTCCTTTTTCCCCAAACCCATGTGCATGCAGAGAAGTTGGTAGGAATTTGTTTTTTAACAATTCCACTCAATGTGGGATGAAATATTTCTCTCTGAAGGTGAGAATAGGCTGGTTTGAACCCATGAAAACACAAATGAGTGAGAAAGAAAACTTTAATAGCCTAACTGGGGAGGATTTTTATTTGAATCCCCTAGTATGGTCACCAAACTGTTGGGTTATTTTTTCCACTTGGGTGAGCAAAATGAGGTCCCTTAACTATGTAGTTAGGCTAGCAAGACAACACATCATTTTGTTAGTTTATTAGTGGCTCAACTAAGTAGAAAACAAAAAAGAAAGAACAAATAAATAAAACTAAACTAAGCATGTAAAAACTAAAATTGATGCAAGAAAGAGACACAAGGAATAGTTAACAAATGAGATTGATCTTCGAATTGATAAAACCTAGGAGAAATATGGAAACTTATGGGTCCTCTCTTCCTCCTCATGAAGGCTCTTGATTCCCCAAATACAAATCTTTATCTCTTATAACAATGGCTGAAAATGAAAATACAATGGTGAATAATTGATTGTTGAACTTCTCAAGAAGAGAGAGGTGCAACACTTGCTATGAATTATCAAAGAGTTCTAGGAGAAATATGGCTTCTCAAAGACAAATTGAACACCATAACAATACTCAAGTTGATTCTTCTTCTTTTCATACAATGACCCTCTATTTATAGGAGCATGGAAATATTTTTCCAAACTAGTTTCAAATGTGAATGGGAGGCATTTGGGGGTACCTCCCATCCCTTTCATTTATCCCAAGGCAGAATTTGGGGGCCATTTTGGGTATGGGAGATATCCACTCCATCATAGAAGTGGTTGAGGCCCGACCAAAATCATCAATGTGATGTTTCCGCATCCATGCAGGTTTTTCAACTGTCAGTCGTGGGGATCATACACTATGTGTGTTCTACATTGTGTTATCCCCCGTGGATGTGCACGTACTGATTGTGTTGAATACGCACAAAATTTTAGAACCACTTTTGTATATTTTTTTGCTTATTTTTCTAAACTGATTGTAATCCTTCCATAATTATTGGTAGTATGATGTGCTTGTGACGACTGTTTCTTCATCCATTGTTTGTGATTGTGGTGAGCAATTTTTCAGTGATAACAATGAGTACATTGGCATATTTGTATTACTTATATATAAAAAATTAATATAACAAGGAATATTAAAGTTTGCAGAGTAACCAATTACAACCAACATAAATTGATTGAGAAATTGAATTACAAGGTTGTTGTACTAAAAATGACGAATAATGGCGATTGTAAATAGAATAATGTTAATCGAGAAGAAATTCATAAGAAACATCCATAAACTATAGAATACAAAATGCATAAAATTAACTAATCACATTCATACACATTGCAACATCATTTTCATAAAATGTCTCATGTTCTTTATTCATTTGAAAGTAAAAATATTGGTCCTCTTTCAAAAGAACCAAAATTCCTTTCCCTTTTACATTCATCTCATTTATAGAAGGACTATGGGATCCCTTCACATTCCTTATCTTCCGAATGGTCAGGACCTTGCAGAAACACTTATGTTTCCTTTCCCCATTAGGATATTAACATAATTACATTAAAATGATTTCTTTGCAAAATTTTGTTTATAATGAGATTATAAAGAGGATGTCGACGGTTGCGATTTTGTATCTATGAACACCTTCCAACTTTTAAAGTCTTTGAGTATGGAATCCACTCAATGGTGGACAACAAGTTATTCATTCAAGGCTTCAACTGTCTTATTGATCAAATGTGTGCCTTGATCACTCATAAGGATCTTTGGGCATCCAAACCTGGTTATGATGTCATCAAATATAAAGAGTGTAGTTTTAGTTTCACTACAATCCTTAACTTCTCTTGCTTCGGCCCATATGGTCAAGTATTTTGTTGTTGTAATTATGTACCTTTCTCCTGTACGCTTTACTGGTGGGTTTATAGGTCCAACAAAGTCAATGGCCCATTTCACAAGTGCTTGTAGGTTTAGTTTTGGTGCTAGTGGCATTTCATCTCTTCTAGAAGGTTTCCCAACTCTTTGGCATACATCGCAGGCTCTGGAATAGTCTTTAGCATATCTGTGTAAGGTAGGCCACTACAGGTAGACTCTAAGAACCTTATGCACAGTTGCTTTACCTGAATAATTTCCTCCTTCGATGCCTTCACGAGCTTCTGTGAGGATCAGTTGTCATTCTTCCTCCATAACACACCTTCTCAATATCTCATCAGGTCCCATCTTGTATAAATATCTAGCTAAGTGAGAAGTCTACAGCATGCACTACTAGTTGTTTCTTTTGAGGAATTGTGAACTCACTAGGTTCCATTCTTGTTGATAGGAACTGGACTAACTCTATGAAGTGGTCATCGATATTTATAATGGACAGTAGTTTTGCATCCAGTAGTGCATCCTCCAAACTAGTTGGTTATTTACCATGTTCCAACCTTGACAAGTGGTCGGGACCTATGTTCATTCTCCCTGGCTTTACTATGATCTCAAAATCATATTCCTAAAATAGAAGAATCCATCTGCATATCCTTCCCCCCAACACTGGCTGGTTGACTACATATTTCATCGTGGAGTGATCAATAAACATTTTAAAGTGTCCTCCCAACAAGTAGAGGCGAAATTTATGCAATGCATACACCATGGCTAACCCTTCTCTCTCAGTGGTGGTCTAATTAATCTCAGCAGTTGATAGCTTCCTTCTATCAAAGGATAACAGGTTTTCAATATCTCCTCCTCTAGGTTGTGCTAACACATATCCTAAAGAAATGGAATACGCATCGGCATGCACATGAAATTCCTTGGTCCAGTCTGGAAAAAACAGAATAGGTGCAGTAACCATTTTCTGTTTCAGTGTGTCGAAGCTCTACTAGCATTCTTCTGTCCAACTAAACTGGCAATATTTATTCAAAGGTTTCTCCATGGGTGTTGTGATATGAGCATATCCTTTTATGAACTTCCTATAATATCATGTGTTTCCCAACACAGTGCGTAGTTGTTTGATTGAAGTAGGAGGGGGTAGATCAACTATAATGGAAATTTTGGATGGATATACCAACAATCCTTGCTTGCATACAATATGACCTAAAAACACTCCAAATGGTGAGAATAAGATGCACTTCTTTAGATTCAAAGAAATTTGACACTACCTGCATTTTTCCAACATTAGCCTTAGACATTCAATATGAATCTTTAATAAACTAAAAACAATCCAATCATCAAAATATGCTTCTAAAAATTTATGCCGAAATTCCTTGAATGCTTCGACCACCACCATGGAAAAGATGGTTGGGGAATTCTTCAATCCAAATGGCATCACTGTATATTGATAGGAACCGCATTCCATCATTATGTCGAGCTCAATCTTCACTTTTTCCTTATATTTAGGGTTTAGTCTGTATAGTCTGTGTTTGACTAGTTTTGCATCTGGCTTTAAAGGAATCCTCATATCTCCCATAGGCCCTTTAATGCCCTTCATATCCATGAACTTGGTTGGAAACAAGTCCCGAATGGGGGTCCTATCAATATACAGTGATGCCATTTGGATTGAAGAATGCCCCAACCATGTTTTCCAGGGTGGTGGTCGAAACATTTAAGGAATTTCTGCATACATTTTTAGAAGCATATTTTGATGATTGGACTATTTTTAGTTTATTAAAGAATCATATTGAATGTCTAAGGCTAATGTTGGACAATTGCAGGTAGTGTCAAATTGTTTTTAATCTGAAGAAGTGCATCTTCTTCTCACCATTTGGAGTGTTTTTAGGCCATATTGTATGCAAGCAAGGATTATTGGTAGATCCATCCAAAATTACCATTATAGTTGATCTACCCCCTCCTACTTCAGTCAAACAACTATGCACTACGCTGGGACACACAAGATATTATATGAATTTCATCAAAGGATGTGCTCAGATCATAGCACCCATGGAGAAACCTTTGAAGAAATATTGCCAGTTTAGTTAGATAGAAGAATGCCAGTAGAGCTTTGACACACTGAAACAGAAAATGGTTACTACACCTATTCTGTTTTTTCCAGACTGGACCAAGGAATTTCATGTGCATGTCGATGCGTCTTCCATTTCTTTAGGAGATTTGTTAGCGCAACCTAGAGGAGGAGATATTGACCACCTGTTAGCCTTTTCTAGAAGGAAGCTATCAATTGCTGAGATTAATTACACCACCACTAAGGGGGAAGGGTTATCCATGGTGTATGCATTGCAGAAATTTCACCACTACTTGTTGGGAGGACACTTTAAAATGTTTATTGATCACTCCGTGTTGAAATACCTAGTCAACAAGCCAGTTTTGTAGGGAAGGATATGCATATGTCTTCTGCTATTTCAGGAATATGATTTTGAGATCATAGTAAATCCAGGGAGAATGAACAAAGGTCTTGACCACTTGTCAAGGTTGGAAAATGGTGAAGAACCAACCAGTTTGGAGGATGCACTACCAGATGCACAGTTACTGGCCATTAGAAATATTGATGACCACTTCGCACAGATATTCCAATTCCTATCAACATGAATGGCACCTAGTGAGTACACAATTCCTCAGAAGAAGCAACTAGTAGTGTGTGCTACATAATTCTCACTTATATCTAGACATATATACAATATCGGACTTGATGAGATATTGAGAAGGTGTGTTATGGAGGTATAATGACCATTGATCCTTGCAGAATCTCATGAAGGCATCGCAGGAGTAAATTATGCAGGTAAAGCAACTGCGCAGAAGGTTCTTAGATTCAGCCTGTGGTTGCCTACCTTACACAGAGATGCTAATGACTATTCCAAAGATTTCGATGTATGCCAAAGAGTTGGGAAACCTTATAGAAGAGATGAAATGCCACTAGCATGACAAATGACCCTACAAGCATTTGATAAATGGGCCATTTACTTCGTTGTACCTATAAACCCACCAGGAAATCATACAGGAGAAAGGTACATAATTACAATAGCACAATGCTTGACCAGATGGGCCAAAGAAAGAGAAGTTAAGGACTGTAGTGAAACTACAACTATGTTATTTATATTTGATGACATAATAACCAGGTTTGGATGCCCAAATATCCTTATGAGTGATCAAGGCACACATTTCATCAATAAGATAGTTGAAGCCCTGACTGAAGAATTTGAAGTCCACCATCAGAAGAACACACCATACCATCCACAAGAAAATGGGATAGTTGAAGCATTCAATAAGATCTTGGAGACAATGTTGACGAAGATTTGTAGTTTGAACATGGATGATTTGGATCTAAGAGTACCAACAATATTATGGGCCTATAAAACCACTTGTAAGAAACTGACAATGCAGACGCCTTTTAAGTTGGTATATGGTATTGAAGTTATTGTTCCAATGGAATATTTGGTACCAAGCCTAAGAATTGTTTCCTTTATAGATATGGATGACCCTGGCATTGTTCAAGAGAGGCTTGCACAGTTGGTTGAATTGGAGGAAGATAGATTTGTTGCAGGATTCCATCAACAAGTATAGAAGGAAATAGAGAAGGCCTACCATGACATGCACATCAGGAAGAAGGAATTTAAACAAGGTGATCTAGTCTTGATATATGATAGTAAGTTCATCAAACATCCTGGGAAGTTCAAAATGCATTGGCTTGGACCATATGAGATCACTTATGTTACAGAGGGAGGAGATGCACAATTGAAGACTCTGAATGGGGAGTGGAAGGATGGATTAGTGAATGGGAGCCGACTGAAGTTGTACAATCACAACTAGATGCCTCACAGCTCTTAGTAGAAGTATAAGGAAAAGGGTATAGGTACTAGGTGTAGTTGAAACTGGGTACCATACACAGAAAAGATAGTCTGCACAAGGAAGAAAAGGAAGAAAAGGAGGAAAAGTAGGCATAGAGAAAAAAGAAGAGGTTGCACTGCGCAGTATGAAATCGAATTAAAATAAGAAGCTGCAATCTAAAGTGCCTCGGGATGAGTCATAGGTGAGTGTTGGGGGACTATTATCCCTTGGGTATAGAAGTACGTGAATATCAAGGAATAAAAAGGAGAATGCAAACTTTGCGGAAGGCATAGTGACTGTTACTGGGTCGAAGTGAGCAAAAGAGCAGAAAAGACAGAGAGAAGTAAGTCATTGGATGAGGAGATCGAGGATGATATATCAGCAAGAAAGAAGGATCATGGAAAAATCAGAGAGCCAAGAAATCCACCATTGGACACCTTAAATCATCGCGTGATAAGGAAGGAAAGATAGGTTGGTGAAGCCCTGAAAATATGGGTCAATTTGACCTAAATTTTTAGACACCTAGGGTTTTCGTATCTAGGGCTTTGGATACCTAGGTTATGGCCTAAGGATGTCGATGAGTGATTGTAATGTATAAATAAAGGTCATGAGGACCTAGTTGGGATTGATACGATATTGTTGTCAATCTAGTGGTATTTTTGTTAGGAGAGATTATTGTTGTGTGAGAGAGAAGCGCTGAGTGTGAGAGCCTTATGGTATTGTAAGATCTTTAGCTAGGTGCAAAGATCAACCCTGTAGCTGGGTGCACAGGGAGGGGAGAGAAAGAGAGGAGAAGAAAGAGGATCCACTAGCTAAGAGCACAGGTAAGAACTATATGCTTCATCTTAATATATTATAAATCACAGTTCTGTGGACGTAGCCCTAGAGAGAGGGTGAACCACATATATTTTGTGTTGTGTGTGATTGGTATTCTGTCTCTGTCATTGATATAATGTGATTTCATTACTGTTTTAGATCTGATAAGTATATATGCAGAGTAGATCCTAGTTGATAAGAGATATATGAATGCAGTGTTGTTCTTGTATTAGATCCACTTGATATTCCCCTTAGTTGTAGACATCTTTTTCCTACAACCCCCTCATAACTTCTTTGGGTGAGACTGCATCTACTTCGCAAGTGTTTCCGAAAGGGACAATAGTTAGGGATTCTTGGTGCACTCTTGGAGCTGAACCCTGGGTCTGCCCCTATGCCAACAAATGATTTTGTTGTTGGGACCTGGAACTATGATTTTTGGGAACTGAGAAAGAAGAATCTTTGTCCCCTAGTGCTCAGTATTCTACTTGACTTATAAAGATCTATGCTAAAAGAATGAAGCCTGATATGAATAAAAGAGGTCGGGTCTGAAGAAAAGAAGTAAGATCTGAAAGATTTGTGCTCTAAGAAAGGTAAAAGTGAAAATTTATGATTAAAAGAGGTAAGATCTACAAGATTTGTGCTCTAAGAAAGGTAATAATATTGAAAAATTTTAGATCTGAAAGCTTTGTGCTCTTTAGAAGTAAGATAAGTGGAAAATTTTGTTTCTAGAGTATGGATCTAGGTATGTTTAATAGAGTTTGTCCTAGTTTAGAAACTAGGGTAGTAATAGATGAAAGAAGATTTGATATGGGTAGATCTGATAAGAATAGTAAAAGATATGTTATACCTATGCATAGAAAGATTGTTTGGACTAACAAATGGATGCGGGATCCTAGAAATAATTTATTGCAGGTTAGCTCCTATGATCCTAGTGCACAGTACATGAGAAATTGGGGATCATTTAAAAGAAAGAGAGGCTTAACCCTCTGTTACAGCTAAAAAAAAACAAGACATCTTGCTAAGGCATGCCCTAAAATGATTGTTATGAACCATGAAGTGTTGGATTTCCCTAGAATGATTCTTAAGCTTGAAAGTATGAACATAAGACAAGAAAACCCTAAGGTGGATCCAAAAACTAAGGCTATAGTAGAACAACTCCTATAAGGGCCGATGAACGACACAGTGATCCAGGAGTTCATCGATCAAGAGGTCGTCGCATAGCAGTAGGTCGAAGCAGCTCAAGCCAAGCCGGCTTGTGGTGGCCTACCTTACATAGAGATGCTAAAGACTATTCCAGAGCCTACGATGTATGCCAAAGAGTTGGGAAACCTTCCAAAAGAGATGAAATGTCACTAGCACCACAACTGACCCTAAAATCATTTGTGAAATGGGCCATTAACTTCGTTGGACCTATAAACCCACTAAGAAAGTGTATAGGAGCAAGGTACATAATTACAACAACACAATACTTGACTACATGGGTTGAAGCAAGAGCAGTTAAGTACTGTAGTGAAACTACAACTATTTGATTTATATTTGATGACATCATAACCAAGTTTGGATGCCCAAAGATCCTTATGAGTGATCAAAGCACACATTTCATCAATAAGACAATTGACTCCCTAACTAAATAATTTGTAGTCCACCATCAAAAGAGCAAGCAGTTATGAGTGGGTTGTAGGAAAAAGATGTCTACAACCAAGGGGAATATCAAGTGGATCTAATACAAGAAAAACATCGCATTCATATATCACTTATCAGCTAGGATCTACTCTGCACATCTACTTATCAGATCTAAAACAGTAATGCAATCACAATATATCAATGAAAGAGACAGAATACCAAACACACCCAACACAAAATATACGTGGGTCACCCTATCTCTAGGAATACATCCATAGAACTGCTCTTTATAAGTTAGGTCTTGTTGGTGTGCTCTTGTAGCTGAACCCTGGGTCTTCCCCTGTGCCAAAAAATGGTTCCATTGCTAGGACAAAGACGTCTACAACCAAGGGGAATATCAAGTGGATCTAATACAAGAACAACACTGCATTCATATATCACTTATCAGCTAGGATCTACTCTGCATGTCTACTTATCAAATCTAAAATAGTAATGCAATCACAGTAAACAAATGACAGAGACAGAATACCAATCACACGCAACACAAAATATACGTGGTTCACCCTCTCTTTAGGGCTACGTCCACAAAATTGTTCTTTGTAATATATTAAGATGAAGCATACAATTCTTATCTGATCTCTTAGCTAGCAGATCCTCTTTCTTCTCCTCTCTTTCTCTCCCCTCCCTGTGCATCCAGTTGCAGGGCTAATCTTCGCACCCAGCTGAAGATCTTACAATACCAGAAGGCTCTCACACTCAATGCTTCTCTTTCACACAACAGTAATCTCTCCCAAAAACAATACCAATAGATTAAAAACAATATCGTATCAATCCCAACTAGGTCCTCGTGACCTTTATTTATACATTACAATCACTCACCAACATTCTTAGGTGGAAACCTAGGTGTCCAAAACCCTAGATACCAAGACCCTAGGTGTCTAGAACCCTAGGTCAACTTGACCCATATTTTCAGGGCTTCACCAACCTGTCTTTTCTTCCTTCTTGCGCAATGCTTTAAGGCATCCAATGGTGGCTTTCTCCTCTCTCTGATTTGTCCATGATCTTTCTTTCTTGCTGATCTGTCATCCTCAATCTCCTCATCCAACGACTTACTTCTCTCCATCTTTTCTTCTCTTTTTCTCACTTCAACCCAGTAACAGTCACTGTGCCTTCCGCAAAATTTGTATTCTCCTTTTTCTTCCTTGATCTTCACGTACTTCCATACCCAAGGGATAACATCCTTTGTCAATGTGATTATTCTAGAGGGATGGATTAGTCTTATCTCTATAACCTCCGCATTTATTTCACTGATCGCTTCGATAGATTTAAGGTTGAGGTTTCTTTTGGTATCCACGTGTTTGATCATTATTTGGGTGGATGAAGGATTATCAATATCCCTCACTTTTTTAGCATCAAGTGCTCCTACAACTTCATGGACCGATACTATGTTCACACTAGAAAAATAGTTGAGTGCTAAGGATGCTTGTGTTTCATTATCTTTCAAATCTGGTGCAACTTTCCATTTGATGTTCCTTTTAGGATCTTCTTCGCTTACGTCGAATTTTCTTCTTTTCCTTTTAGGGGACCTATTCTTGATATCTCATGTATTGTGGCTATAATAGTAATCCCCAATGATGACCAATGCTCCCTCAAAGTGGATTCCTTCAGAAGTGAGTGATAGAATCTCTGGGATAGAGGCTAAGGGGGTGCACTCTTCTATTGGGGTGTTAAACAGACCAACATTGGGGCTTATAGTGATAATTTCATTGTCACCTACCAACCTGTTGTCGTATACATTGGGAGTGTCAACCTTGTCTTTTTTATTTTGTTCCTAGTTGTTTCTTGGTGTGATCGATGTTGATTGTCCTATGTTTGTTTTTTCTCCTTCACCTACAGTGATTTTCCCTGGGGACAAATATTTATTATATATTTTCTCGAGTGGATCTTGTTTATCCTTAGCTTCCATTTTCTTCAACTTCTTCGACTTTTCTTGTCAGTTAAGTTTCTTTATCCCTCTTTTTCTATTGTTACTCATTTATCCTCTCTTTGTCTTTGAGGAGGAGGGTTTTAAATTTTTCTAAACTCGGTGATAGGTCCTTACACTCTTTTTATTTCCTTAGTTGTTGAGTAGCATAAGTGGTGAACCTCTCTATGGCTTCCTCAAAACTTAAAGTGCCTTGAAAGACATCTTTCGAGAAATGGGCCTCGTGCATAATTTGTGGCATCAACCAGGCGAATTTCATGTGTTTTTATACCAAATTCTAGCGGTTGTTGGCATAGGGGCAGACTCAGGGTTCAATGATACAATAGAACACCGAAAAAACCCTAACTATCGACCCTTTCGACAACACCTGTGAAGTAGATGAAGTCTCACCAGAGGTAGAAGCAGGGGTGGTTGCGAGACTTAGGTGTCTGCAACCTTAGATGGGACAAAGATCTGTGATTATATCACTTACAGAGAACTTAGCATCGATTATTCATCAATATTCAACCCTTGTTATACTTCACATATAGAAGAGAGCATCTCAAAATTCACTTAGATATAAGGTATCTTAGTACTTAGCAACAGTAAAACAGATCAGATCCATTAGTTCAGCACTAAGCATCTTCATACATATCATATCTACTATTCAAACACATCTAATGAAGCACAAATCATAAGTATATCCATCTAAATATATCAAAGCACTTTGCAAAAGCAGGGATAAACACATCAAGTCAAAGCACAAAGCATAACACATAGATTTATGTGGTTCACCCCCACTCTGGGGCTAGGTTCACCAACTCTTATTCTTTATTAGTGTCTTCAATTGGTTATAAGAACGGAGCCACCAAAACCTACTGTGCATAGGACAAAAGATCTGCGCAGCTCACTAGACCCTTCTTCATTGCCTTACAACACAACTCCTTCTATATCTCTACACGGGGACTTTCACTAAGCTCTGTAAGCCTATAGAATGCATAACACCTCGATCACATAGATCTCACTTGGTAGGTAACCTATATCACATAGATACAATACTCTACTATATGCCTAGATGTTTATTTATACATTTAAAAAAGTGGTCCTAACCATGGGTGAACCCACGGGCCGACATCCCTTTCCCATTACATATTCCCAAAACCCAAAATGCCCTGAGATCCCTTGATCTCTACTTCGTCTGGCACTCTTCCTTCGATAGGGTGTCGAAGTCCCAAAAATGATCAATCATGACCAAGATTATTCCAAAACTTGGTTAAGGGCCAACAGGCCCCCAACACTCACCTATGACTTGTCCTGAGTCACTCCGGTTTGAGAAATTCTTCTTCAAATGCCTCGAGCTACTTCCACCTGCTATAATGTTACTGCCTCTTGCTCAGTGAAGTCCTGGATGAGTGCATCATTGACTGGTCCTTCTAGGTGTTTCTCTGCAGTGATGACAACTTGTTCAATCTCTGCTCCTTGGATTTCAAATTTAGTGAATAGTTGACATGCTTTCTCTTGCACTGGTTAAAGTTGTTGAGAGAATTCCATCACTTTAATCTGAATCATGTGGATCGGTTGCTAGGTTGTGCGTTGCTCTGGAAACCTCTTCATTATTTTGCCTAGTGACAAGGCCTTCAGCTGTGCTTGTAACATATCTGCATGCTTCTTTTCTTCTTGGAGATGTGACTCCAATGCCTACAACTCTGGATTCTCCGTGAGGGTCTCATAAGTCTAAGCACTCCTAGAGCTCAACTGCTTACATTCCAAAGCAAGGGATTTTAATCTACCAATTGCATTGCGGGCAGTTTCCTCTTGTAGGTCTCTTATATCTTGAGGGGTCTCAGGCACAGTACAAAGTTCTAGATCTGCATTTTGCTGCTAAATTTGTTGGATCACTTCTTCAAGCTATGCCACCTACTGTGGAATTCATTCTTCATCTGTCACTTTTATGATAGTCACAGACCAAAGTGATATGTTGACCTGTTCCTTTACTTCTATCTTATCCGTGATCAACTGCACCTTGCTCTGTTGTAGCTCTTCTTTCTCTTTGTCCCAATGTACTTGAAGAGAAAGTTTTTCTCGTTCGGTAGCTATGCATTGTTCGACAAGTACTCCTTGTACCTGTGTCAAAGCCTGGGTGGCTTGTGTGGTGTCTTCTTGAGCTCGGCGAAGGTGAGCTTCAACCATATCAGCAATCCAGTGGAGCTGAGCTGGCTCATCTCCTGGTTCTACTGTTCCTGTTGTCAAAGGCGCAGTGGAGACTCCATAGCTAGACTGGAGTTCCTGTTGCACTCCTTGGAGTTCAATCTCGATATGATTATACATATACTCCTACTTCACCTCTTTTTTCTCTAATATCTCCTATGAAGCATCGTTCACATCTTCTATGATGAAATTAAAATCATCCAATGTGAGGGTAGTCCACATCTTGGTTACTAGGGTTCTAGGTTTCTTCTGGGAGGAAGATTTCAGAGGTTAAACCTTTCTTTTCTTAGATGAGTCCTCTTTGTCCCTAGGTAGTGTTACTTTGCCTTTCTGTTGTTTAGTTTATGTGCCTTCTATATCTTCACCATCATCCCCTTCATATGGTGTGATAAAGGCAGTCCTTACATATGCAATTTCTACATCGTGAACCTCTTTAGGATTCTTCATCTTTCTTGGTCCTAGTGTATCTGGCACAGTTTCTGGGCTATCAATATCGGACAGTTCTGGAGGGTTCGATGGAATGAGAAGGTCTATCGACCAGTCCTTGTTGATCTCTTCGATGTCTTCCTCAGTCAACTTGTAATATGATTGAAACTATTTCCTTTTCTCATCAGCGCACATTGTTATATAAATGAAGTGGTGGTCTGCGTTGAACTTCATTAAGGGTTGAAACCTGTGGAGGGTATTCGGTTTCATTCGAGGCTCTAACTAGATGGCTTTCTTCAACTGGTTGTAGTAAGTACGGAAGATTACATTGGATTGCCACTTCTTTTTCATGTTGTTGGAGTACCATAGCGTACAAAACTTCATGGCCAGTGGTTAGAAGGGTTCAATATCTAAGAAATTTGCGACTTCTGGTATCTACCAGGCGATGAAAGTGATCAGTATGAGAATCCAACTAAAGTGGAACTCATACCCTTGGTCTTGTGCTTCTCTACAATCAAGCTCTATTTGGTTTACAAGGTATGGTGCCCAGTTCATCTGTAGTCCCTCCGCGCACTTTCCTGCGAGGTCAACTACAAATTCGGTCACTTAGGTTGGTCTGTTCTTGTGAACTAGCTTACCCACGATTAGTTGATAGGAAAGGCACATTGTGCCACTCTAGATAGAGGCTACCTTGTAGCCTCATGTGCCCTTATTGACATTTCCATCAGTTTCTTTAATCCTCTGTGATAATGCTCGGTTTGAGGTCTTTCCAGGGTAAAAATCCTATATGTCAGGACCTTGCATGATAAGCCCTGTGATCCGATTGATCAAGGTCATATCCATAGTGATGCGAAGGTTCAGCCATAAGTATCCTCTGTGGTAGCAAGACAATAGTAACTTGATGCATGCATTGAATTCCTGGTGTCTGTCGAAGTGCAGGATCTTCATCACATGTGTGGACTATGCGAGGTTCTGGGTCCATGACTGCGGGATAATATTTGAATTATTTCCTTTAGTTCTAGTCAGATACTTTTGTGGGGCGATCATGTTGTAATACTTCCTGTCGCCAAGGTTGAAGTCATTGAACTTCAATGTTGCGAGCTTATCCTAGTCGGCTAGAACTGTGTGTATCCCTTTCAGTAGGTACACCATGACCAAAGCATAGTCAAAATATCTGGGCACACTGTCCCGATTGATGGCACCACTTAGAGGGGGTAGGTAGGCAGTTAGAATGCTCAGAATCAACTTGGCATTCGCAATATCATATCTGTGTTTAGTACGCTTCTCATAGATGGAGAGGTTTCCAGTCCTCTCGTCAATGATCCTTGAACACCTATGGGTACTCCTCTTTCTGACATAACTCTCTCAGTCATTAAATCAAGAAGAAATTATGTAACAGATTCTTCAATTGCGGTGAGCTCGTCGGACATACGTGCTCGGGATAAATTATCGAGGTCACAATGATCTTAAACACTGTACATGAATGAACAACAAGGGCATAATGATCACTGTATACACTTGCTAGTCTGCGAGATTCAAATTCTCAGTTGGAAAAAGTGTTCTTCAGGCATGGCACGAAGAGATATATAGGCGATATTGATATATAGGAAAAAGTGTTCTTCAGGCATGGCGCAACGGATATGAGCATCATTAATTTTTGTTATGTCCATTATGGCGCGGTCCAATGGTCTGGTGGTGAGCCATCAATGCTCTTCAATCCATTCAGAGTGGCATTTGAATGGATATATCGACCTCTAATGACTATATTGCTTCGTCATGGCGAAGTGACTCGTGTCATTATTCTGATATCCCGACGAAGTTCAAATTCTGCAATTTTTCCTTCTGCGAGGATCCCTCCAAAATATTCTGTAGCCTGTTGATCTTAGCTCTCTATTTATTTAGCTTCCTAGACCTCTTTCCAATGAGGTTTGTCTCGATGATTCTCTTCCCATTCTGATTCTTATTTTCCTTGGACATAGTCACTTTGTGTTGCTGAGATTCTCTCCTAAGACTCAGGGGTAATACTTCTTCTATATCTGAGACAGATACTTCAATATTCTATGAGTCCTCTAATGCTCTTGCAGCATTGACATCTAGGCTTCTAGTGTCAAATAGCTTCGATCTATTCTTCTGTTCTTCAATCAACTGCGCGATTCTTCTGGTCATGAAATATTTTAACTCTTGTCTCTACTGTTCTAAAACCTCTTATTTTCCTTCTTTCTGTCTTGATCTCTTTCAATCCAAGATTTTCCAAGTAGCATAGTAAACAGGGTGTTGTCCTCAATAAATTTGATAATCTCAAAATCTTCTTATGTCTAAGTTCCATTGACATTCATAGATATCTGAGTGAGCCTCCCGCATAGGTTTACCAGTTTTCCTCTGAATATCCTTATTCCTCTTAATGAAGGGATCATAGCAGGCCTTCCTATAGCTTCCCAAGTTCTCTCTAGAATAATGTTCACTTGTGTTTTTTCATCAAGAACATAGTCAATGTTGAAGTCTCCTATTCTTATCTTGATACATTCTTTTTATTTAAATATCTCTGATAGCCTAACATGTCTGTGATCATTCAAGGTGTCTTTCATTTGTAGTAATATCTTCTCTAATTCCTTTTGGGGTTCTACTATTTATGGATCTGCCTTAGGGTTTTCTTCATTCAGATTCATTCTTTCAAGATTAACAATCATTTTGAGGCAATTCAATACTTCATGGTCCAAAGCTTTACAACATAGGCAACTAGGTCTTCCAACAGGGCATTCCTTAGATAGATGGACTAGTTTCTACAACTGTAGCATAGGTTTAATCCTCTCTTTCTTTTGAATGTTCCCCAACTTATTCTGTACTACACACCAGGATCATGGTATCTATCCTGCAAAACATTCTTTCTAGGATCCTGCATCCATTTGTTAGTCCAAACATTATTTCTATGCATAGGTATAACATATCTATCATTATTCTTATCAGATTTATTCATATCAAACTTTCTTTCATCTATCAGAGCCCTAGTTTTCAAGATAGGACAGAATCTATCAAACACACCTAGATTCATATTTTTAGAAACAAAAATTTCCACTTATCTTACTTCTACAGTGTACAAAACTTCCAGATCTAATTTTTTTTAACTATTCTTACCTTTATTAGAGCATTGAGATTACAGATCTTACCTCTTCTCTGCAGATCTGACCTCTTTTCTTCAAAAACTTCCACTTTTACTTTTCTTAGAGAACAAAGTGTTCATATATTGCTTCTTTTCTTTAGATCTTGCCTTCTTTCTTTAGCACAGAGCTTTTCAGATCAAGTGGAATATTGTGCACTAGGGCATATAGATTCCACAGTGTCAAGACGAATCTTTGCAAAAAACTTCTTCTTCCTCAGTTCCTAGCAATCAAAGTTTCAAGTCCCAATAATGAAACCATTTTTTGGCATAAGGGTAGACCCAAGATTCAATGCTACAACAACGCACCAACAAAACCCTAACTACCATCCATTTCAGCAAAACCTGTGAAGCAGATGAAGTCTCACCCGAGGTAGAAGCAGGGATGGTTGCAAGACTCAGGTGTCTGCAACCTTAGCTGGGACACAAATATGTGATTATATCACTTACATATAACTTAGCATCGATCATTCATCAATATTAAACCCTTATTCTACTTCACAGATAGCACAAAGCATCGCAACATTCACTTAGATCTAAGGTACCTTAGTACTTAGCAATAGTAAAACAGATTAGATCCATTAGATCGGCACTAAGCATCTTCATACATATCAGATCTACTATTCATACACATATAATGAAGCACAAAGCATAAGTATATCCATCTAAATATATAAAATCACTTTGCAAAAGTAGGGATAAACACATCAAGTCAAAGCACAAAGCATAACACACAGATTTATGTGGTTCACCCCCACTCAGGGGCTACATCCACGAACTCTTCTTCCTTATTAGCATCTTCAATCGGTTACAATCACGGAGCCAACAAAACCTACTGCGCATAGGACAGAAGATCTGTGCAGCTCGCTAGACCCTTCATCCTTGCCTTACAACACAAATCCTTCTATATCTCCACACAGGGACTTGCACTAAGCTCTGTAAGCCTATAGAATGCATAACACCTTGATCACATAGATCGTACTTGGCACGTATCCTATATCACATGGATACAATACTATACTGGATGCCTAGATGTTTATTTATACATTTACAAAAGTGGTCCTAGGCATGGGTGAACCCATGGGCCGACATCCCTTTCCCATTACATATTCCCAAAACCCAAAATAGTCCCAAAAGTGGGCCGAGATCTCATGATATCTACTTCGTCTGGTGCTCTTCTTTCGATAGGGTGTCGAAGTCCCATAAATGGTCAATCATGACCAATATTATTCCAAAATTTGGTCAATGGACAACAGGGGTCATGTGATTTGGGCTCTCTGAGATAGAGGCCTAATTACTATAGCGTTTATGATTCCTTTTCAGCTTGATTCTTGTTCTGTAAAGAGTATGAGGCTATGTGGAAGGGAAAAATCAGCTAGTACCTTTTGTTCTTTTCTGATAGTTAGGCAGTGGCCCCTTTATCCATAGTTTGGTATGCTATTTCTATGGCGAATAAATTTTCGGGCACATATTTGGGAAGCAGGTGTGATGGTCAATTCACCCTGTAGATCCTGACATAAGTCTAGTCTTTTTTCATGTATCAGACATCGATCTCCTTTGAGGTTTTGATAGCCCCTAGAGAGATCCTGTGTGGGAAAAGGACAAAAATAACTTTGTGCAAGGGGGAAAGGAAATAGTCACATATCTCATATAAATATTCCATTTAGTTGACTTCCCATAGTTTCAAACAATACAAATGGATACATCCCTTTTCTATGGTCTAGGCCCATCTAAATGTGAGGAATGAATTGGTAGCACACATATCATCTATGAGATAAGAAGATATGTAGAAGCTAGGTTTTTTCATACCTTTGGGATCTTGGATATGCTTAGTGACGCTGAAAGAAATAATGCTCACCCAATTGAATGTTTGGCCTTTCTGAACTACTGTTTAAGCCATGGGAAACCACTCCATCCTAAAATGGGTGCTAGTTTCCTCACCATAAAGTTTCCATATCATGGTATTCAATATCTTATAAGGTTTATTAAGGTATCATGTTAGGACATATCATTCCCCCTTTTTCACTAACCATTCTTCATCATAGAACTAGTCTTCCATTAAGGTCTCGAAGTCTTCATGTTCAACCGTGAATTGGTCTAGGAACTACTCATCTAGATATACTATAGGTTCCAGGGTCTTATATCTATCTCAGATGTCATATGGTTTTAGTGATGCAATCAGGAGACCTGTAGCATTTAATATTAGTCTCGTATCTTTCTGTATATACACAAAACACCATCTAGCTACGTAATTATAAGGAAACATCTCTAGGCGGGAAACTACTATTTGAATACCCCTTTTCTAGATATTCCTGAACGCATCGATGTTTGGGTCATTAGACAAGAACGTTTAATTTTGGAACATATCTAGAATCTCAGCATAGCTAAGGTAGTGGTCCATTCCATCATGGTTGTTTGTGTCAGAGTTATTTAATGACTCCAGGATTGAAGATGGAACATGTGTTCCAGAAGTTTGAAGTTTTCCCTTCCTAGTCAGTGTCCGAGACATTTCATCACCTACGCAAATAGACAGGTCAATATTTAATGGGGTCGTTTCATAGAAATAAGTACCAATATTCAAAGAATGTGCAAGATACTCACTCAGAGATAGGGGACAATAAGTAATCAGACTGAGAGAACAAAAATTCTCGGACATAGATTTTATCTTACTTAGCGAGTGAGTGGAAAAACCTAGAGTCTTGACATTGTATAAAAAATTCAAAACTTCCCTCCAAACCATGGTATAATAAATTAACAAGGTGTAATACAACTTAGACCAGGTCAAGGTAGTACACAAAAGAGTAAATGCATTCACAAGTTGTAGGAAGTTATAACCATTGAGGAGCAAGAAAATTAAAAGGTAGGCTTGTTGAACAACTATCGTCATTGGAAATTGATATTGATGAGAGATGTCAATACAAAAATGGGGTAACACCCAATGATGATAATTCATGATTGGACTATTTGAATTTAATAACAATTCTTACGTTTTAATGATGACCCCTCAAATGTTCATCTATATGACCATTGAGAGAAAACCTTTTCTTTAATGGTGTTGATGAGACGTCAAGGTAAATGTGGGGGAAAGGTACTAGATAAATAGAGATCGAAGGTGGTGAGGTAGTCGGTGATGGCCCAGTTCATCTAGTCCGTAGGATGAGTTGATGTGTAGTCCTTAGAAATCCATGATAGTGTCGTTGTCGGTGAAAGATGGAAGTGAAGAGGTAAATGTGTTATGAAACTTCTAATGAATATAATCTTTCAACTAAAAGGGTCAGCCAATACTGGCCTACCATGTGGAAGTGAGGGGTTGGTCTTATGTACACACTGAGGTATGGGCCCAGAGTGAAAAATAATACTGACATGGAGTGGAGGTCTAGTTCGATGGTGCAATTCAGATTGTGACATGGAAAGAAAAATGGGTGTGTCATTGTCTATAAACGTAGATAATCTCATGTGGGTAATGTTTGGGGAGCTATCAATTCCTAACTATGACATTATGAAGATTCTTCGTGGGATAAATGTAGGGATGAAGATGTATGTAGAATTTGGTAAGAGTGCAAAGACAAAATGGGTAAGGAGTGTTCTTTATTGAGATGAAGGTAACCATGTGCGAAAGGGGGTTTTGTCTATAGGGGCATGACCAACCGAGTAACTCAAAGATTAGAGACTTGTAAAGAAAAAAAAAATAGATTCATGTGTGCCCCCACCAAGACTGATAGTTTGGGTGGGGTTGTTGTAATTGTCACACCACTTCACTCCTTAAAAATAATTCCTTTGTCCAGAGCAAGCTAGAAACGCATGTCTTCATTACTTTGAAGGATTCCATGTGCACTACTCTAGTATTAGTAGTGCCTAATTTTACTAAGAATTTTTTCTTGGAATGTGATGCCTAAGGAAATGGTCTCAAAGAAGTATTAATGAAATAAGGATGCCCCTTGGAATTCACCAATAAGTAGTTGTGTGACCACAATTTGCAAAATTCCACATATGAAAAGGAAATAATGGTTATCCTTCATGTAGTGGAGACTCAGTTCCCATAACTCATAGGGAGGTGTCTTTAGATCAATATTGACCATGATAGTCTGAAGTACTTGCTCAAACAATATTTTTCTTCACCATACCAAGATAAGTGGGTCACCAATATGTTGGGGTATGATTATGAGATCATATATAAGAAGGGTAAATATAATGTTGTTGTTGATTCCTTATCCAGATAGTTTGAGGAGAATGGATCACTCCTTGCCTTATCCTTACCAAGTCCAGGATGGATTAAGGAAGCTCACATAGAATGGATAGAAAACAATAGTTTAAGGAAACTCGTCCAATAACTTCAAGAAGATCCCAAAACACCTAAAGGTTATACATGAAAAAACATGCATTGTAGTAGAAAGGTCACATTATTATGATAAAATACTTGACCCTAAAACAACGAGTCTTAAAGGAAATAAATTCACTATTAATAGAAGTTCAATCTATATTTCATAAAACCTATGAAATAATTAAGTTATCATTCTTCTAGGATGGCATGAAAATTGATATCCAAGATTTTTTAGAATCCTATGACACTTGACAAAGAAACAAGGGATATATGGTGAAGATACTAGGGCCATTGCAACCACTACCAATCCCAAAAATTATTTGGATACACATCTTAATGGATTTTGTTTTGGAACTCCCAAAATCAACAAATTAGTCATCATGGTGGTTTTTGAGCATCTTTCAAAAAATGCTCAAGTTTTCCCTAGGTCATCCTTTCACTCCTTCCTTAGTTTACATGGTCTTCACGAATCACATATTTAAGTTACATAGTATACCCACTTCCATTTTCACAAATTGGGACCCCATATTCAACAACAAATTTTGGAAGGGGATATTTAAACTTCAAGGTACATAGATAAATATGAGAATTCATCCTCAAAATAATGGAAAAATAGAAGTGGTCAACAAGTTATTAGAAACATATTTGAGATTATTTTCTTCTTAAAATCTACACCAATGGGAATAATGAATTCCCCTTGTGAAATGGTGGTGCAATACCACTTATCACGGATCTACCAAAATGACAATGTATGAATTTTTCTATGTCCAACACCCCCTATAAATGGAATCCTATGCATTAGACACCTACAAGGTTCATGTAATAAATTGAACACTTCACACGAAAGAATCCATTATCCATGTCCTCAAGGAAAACTTGGTTGTGGCACAAAATCTAAGGAAACAAGTTGATGAACATAGATCCAAACATTTTTTTTTGAAGGGGATTGACTGTTTATTCACCTATATCCTTATAAATAGACATCATTCAAAGATAAATTTACCCATAAGCTAGATCCCAAGTTATATGGTCCCTATTAGATTATACAATGCATTGGATAGGTTACCTAGAAGGTAGCTCTCCCAACCCACTCCAAGATTCATGCAATATTTCATGTGTCCTATTTGAAGAAGGTTGTGGGGTAAAATTATAAAGCGTAGATGAACCTATGAGAACTTGATGAAGAAGGTTCCATTTGGATCTATCTATAATCAATATTAGATACTAGAGAAAATTAGTCATGCCAATGCATGATCAAGGAAGTTGTAATACCCCTATTTCCCCCAGCTTGTAAATATAACTATAACTTGCCTATAGACTATGGGAAGACTGAATATGTGTGGACATTGGAAATAATGTACCTTTTTATTATAAAAAGTAATGTAAATATATATGTATTTCCTGTTAATTAAATAAAATGGATAATGTTACATAACTATTGATGGGGGTGTTGCCAAGATAGACCATGATTCTATGAGAGAGAGGGTGAGGGGAACCAAAAATGGTTGATATGACCCCAGTAGACCAGTACCTTACTAGATTTAAATTTATTAGACCTTGAATAGTCCTCTCACCCAGAAATAAGCTACCAGGAAGGCTGGTAGTTGGGATTTCCTCCTCAATATTTAATGAGGATATGGTCAGAGCACCCATCTAAAAGACGTCCTGACCTGACCATGAGCTGGGGATTCAAACCCACACAATATTTATGAGGAAGGAACTAAAAGAAAGGAACTCGTGGGTAGAGGGGATTGCAAAGAAGAGAAGAGCGCATGCAACTCTCTTGTTCAGGGGAGAACTGAAAGAAAAGCTTATTCTGGGTGCAAGAATATGCTAGTAGTGTTTTTAGTCCAAGATGATAAATGAGGTTTCAGAGAATATTGCATACCCCTTTTCTTGGTGGAGATAGAGTAACCTCTGTCCCTGGCTATCGTTGAACCAAAAATAAGAGAGTCTCTCTCGGAGCATCACGGTCTATCTAGGGGATGGACATCGATAAATCCGTTTAGGAGTGGTTGTTCCTATGGTTGGGTGGAAACGGGTACCCCTCTCAGCAGTTGATTCATGAATCCTGGTTTCTTGATAAGTATTTTTATGCTTTCTATACTCAAATTGAAAATATGTTTGAATGTATGTGTCAATGAAAAAAATTGTATTGTATGATTAAATTAGGAATACTTATTAAATTTATGTGAATCCATGTGTTCGAATTGGTCTATGCTTGTTTCTTATTAGCGGCTGGAGAGACGAGATGTAGGTATGTAAATGAGTCTAAGGATAAGTTCATGGTTATTGTATCGGTCGAGAAATATATTTTTGTGTTATATAACTTAATCTAGAGAATGGTAGGCACTTCCTCCAAACCAATTGTCGATGTGACCAAGGGATCATGACCACATACCTAACTAAATCATGATAAAGAGGTCGGTGTGTAGCCTGATACCTTTCAGAGGATCCATATGAACAAGACCTGGGAACCCTTCTCTAGGTTGGGGAGGAACTAAGCTACCTTGGTTTCGGGACTCCGAGAGTCCGGGGCTCTGGGAGGTTATATCCTTACCACTCTCAAACCAGTCGAAAGCTACCTTTTGGTATGATTATCCATGAGTTTGACCAACATCTAGTTTTTTATTAACCATGACTATGGGACCCACCATTAAACCATGACCCATTTATCGATCACTAAGTAACATGATTCATCGATCTGAGGATACTTGGGAGCTTCTTTGATTATCAGATCTATGCTGTGGGAAGCCCAACGTTCACTTCTTTGGGAGAAAAATGTTGTCATCACACCAAAACCTCTGAATGTTGGAGTTGTGAATTAATGTGAGTTTTGGATCTAGGGATCCTTCGACACACTCCTCAATAGTTTGAACAGATAGAAAAAGGGTAGCGCAAATCACTCTGACGAAGCCCTACTCCAGGAGAAAAATGAAAACTACATGGCCAGACCACAAATGCCAAAGTTGCGAAGTGACAAGGACTATCAATCCAAAGAACCTTAGGGACCTCTCCTGACCATTCGATGTGGACTTTGGTCAGCCTAATGCTGACCACTCCGGGAGTATAAAGGAAATTGCACAATCAAACCCCCGAACACTGAAGTTTCAAAATAACTTGAACCATTGATATGAGTACCCCTAGGGTCCTTCCTGGCCATTATATTTAATTCGTGGTCAGTCCGGCTTTGACCACTCCAAGAGAAAGAGAGTGTCAAGAGAGTAAAATCCTTGAACGCTGAACTCGTGAAATGAAAAGGATTGTTGATCCGAGGATCTCTCGGGAGCCCCTCTCACCATTGGATCTAGGCCATTGTCAACCCGATGCTGACCACTCTAGGAGTAACAAGGAAATCACACCGTGGATTCCCTGAATGTTGAAGTTGTGAAGTAATAGAGGTTGTAGATCTATGGATATACATGGACACTTCTTGACCATGAATATCTAAGGGGCATTGGAATTTTGTCAGTCCATAGTGATGTGGCACACTGACATCACCTGGGTGTTGTGGGTGGGAATCCCTCCTATGGACTTAGCATTTAAATGCTCTAATCATGCATGCAAAAAATGACCATTTCAAAGGCTTCTACTCTTTCCTATTCTCCCAACACAAAACCCCACATTCATGCAATACAAAGGTGTAAACAAGATTTGGTAACTCTACCTTAAGTCCTTCATTTGATGTCAATCCCTTTTCTTTCACTCATTCTTTGATTGCAAGCCTCCTCCCAAAGATGACCTGCATTCACACATGAACAAAAAAAAAGCTGTGAACATGCATTTCATATACTAATTGTTGGGTTAGTTGTGACAATATCATAAAATAAATACTCAACTTGAACACATGATATGGTGGGACGGAAAAAGTATTCCTTTTTGTATTAATCTTCACAAGAGTAAACTTACAATATGTGGTCGGCACTACTCCTACTAACTAGTCTTGGGATCCTCTTCAACTGTCCTCCAACTGCTTTTCTCTATACATCTCTTTGTACAAGGATGGCTAAAGGTTGGGACAAGGGGAATGCTCAATTGGGTATAGTTTCCTTACTATGTTTTTCCTCCTTTCAAATGGGACCCTTACCCCTTCTTTTATAGGCTAGAAGAAGCTAGGTATTTGGTCGAATGACTGGCCATGCATGGTCGAAATTTTTAGTTAACTTAACCAAATTTGTTTGTTCCATCAACAAATTTCCTTTTTTCATGCTTTTGTAGGTACACGCGGGTTGTAGTGAGGAAGCTAGCATGTACACGCATGCAGTAGTGGAGTAGGGTGCGTGGGCCTTTTTAAAAAAGGTATTTTTAAGAAGAGTTCTTCAGTAGTGTTTTGGCAAAGAAGGAATCTAAGATGGCTTAATGCCAGGTAAGAATGTCTGGTGAAAATTAGGGTTATAATAGATGCCCCATAATGTGTGAGGTCAGAAGAGCATCTGATGGCTGAAATACATTATCAATCTTCACCAATGTTTCAAACAAGTGAGCCCAGAGACCAGAAACCGAGAGGTGCTATCTGCCAAATAACAATTGTCTCACCGAGGCAGGCATACCCATGCTCAGGATGAAATAAAATCATGGTTACCAATCAAGTACACTATAGATCCATGTCATATAACTATATAAAGTGTAGCCACGAGCAATACATAGTGGAGCTACATATCGAAATCAAAAAAGATATACATGTATAGTATCCATCTTCTAGAAGCTGATATGGCCTAATGGCTGGAGATGAGGTCTTCATAGCTCGAGCAACAACTTCAAAATCTTCAAAACATGCATAGGAGTGTAATAGGAGTGTATGACTTCACTACCCATAAGTCTTCGATGGCTTGTCAGGCATAGACTAGAGGATCTTGATGATCAGACTGAAGGCTTCATTGATTTCAAAAAAGGGCTTGATTGGACTTTTGGGATGGTCGGGCATGAGGGGAAGAGACAAACTGCAAAGGGGCCGACTTAGTCTTGGTAAAAATTTCCTTGGACAATAGCACGACAAATGATGAGACTTGGGAAACATGGCATTGACATAAGTTCACGATGCAGGAAGCAACACAAACTGTCCATATGTTTGGAAGAATAACCAAACAGAGGAGGATACAACTCTATGTAGTGAGAAAAAATTCCTAAGGTCATATTAAATCCCAAAGCTTGACTAACAAATGAAAGGATGTGCTTTGTCCAAGGGAAACTCATTGTTCTTCCAATAAAAAGAAAATACTTTTCCCTTCCTCTTTTTGGGGTATATTTGATTTTTTTTTTAGTCTTTTTCAATAAAAAAGAATAAAAGAATGCTACATTACAAAGGAGGAAAACGTGTCACAAACATACTAGTTCTAGGTGCAAGGACAGGACTGATGTTCAGAGCAAAGACATTCGAAAAATCCTTCCTCGAGCCAAAGGTGTCAAGACGCAAAGGTAAAGTGCTACAGGGCTTGCGTATAAGGCATGCTTTAGATGGTTCAGTTGAGAGAAACATGGAGATGGCATTAGGCCAAAGATGCGGGTATGAAAATGTGATTAATAAGACACACAATGGTAACATCCTTCGATGTAATTTTAGTGATCCCAGGGAAGGTAAGCTCAGTGATTTTTCATGTTTAGAGAGTGAAAAAACGTAAAAGGAGACTCCACTGTGGTACCTTTTTCGAAAGTAGTCTAGTTGGTTCGAAAAAGGGGTAAATTAGCACCGAAAAGACGTCTATTCAAAACCATTTTAATGAGTGTGATAAAGATAGGATCACTCGATAATCTTTTCATTTTTAAGGAGTCTGAAAAGAGCTTAACAATGGACTATGTATGGGATATTCTTCTGGATCATTTTAATGAGTGTGATGGAACAAGGTTAGTCGACGATCTTTTCAACTTTAGGGAGTCTGAAAAGAGCTTTAATTATGGACTTCGTGGGGGTTCCTTTTTCGTAACTTTAGTCCCCCAGGCCTAAAAAAGGGGTAAAATTATACCTGAGGATACTCTTATAGAGAACCGAGGCCCCTAAAGTATACCATTTTTGGTACAGTTGACCATCTGGACCGAAAAAGGGGTAAACTACCATCAGGCAGACATGACTTCGAATTCCAGTTTAGAAAGCATGAAAGGCCACAAGATCGCTCGACAATATTTTCATGTTTAGAGGGTTTGAAAGGGCTTAAAATAAGACCCGTTATGTTTTGGGAGTCCTGAGGGTGAGGTCAAGAGTGATAAGGTATCATGCAAATGAGGCTCAAACTGGTAATCAGAAAAAACTAATAAGGTCTCCCGAGCCGATAGTTCTTAGTGACAACATGGACACCAAAATGAAACTAGGATCTACCTAGGGAATCCATGTTAGGGTAGTCTCTACCACTAAATTATGACACCTCTAAAACAACAATTATGGTTTCGTGTCACAATTCGGTGGGATCAATCCTATGGAAAAGTGAAAAAGACAACAAGATGCAGGAAGTAGAGGTGGAATCCTAACTTAAATGCAACGAGTTGAAAAAATGACTTTTTACCAAAGGACCTTCAAAACAACCCAAATCTCCAAAAAGTTTCCAAATGCCCAAAGTAACACTTTTCGTGACAATCCAAAGAAAACTCTTGAACCATGCTAAATGATTTTTATTTTAGAAAAAATGACAAAAGGGTCTAAAAAATGAAAAAAAGAGGCCAAAAAGTCTATAAATAGAAGCTGGTAGCTCATTATCACCATTGTTAACTGAGAAATTGACTATGGAGCCAAAAACACTCCTTCATTAAGAGAGTTGATTTTAGGAGATTCAGTGGACGGAACGAGCTTTCGATTGGATCAAGTAAGTAATTACTACCCCCTCTTGCAATTTAATTATTTCTTTATGCATTTAAATTCGTTTTTTGGAGGGGTGTTGACCTTTTAAAAGGTCGGCCCTAAGTCCACGCAGGTTGTCTTATGACAGCCCGAGTGTACACGTGGGTAGAGGAAAAACTTCATGCCTGTACATGCTACTGTCAGCATTACAGCCCACGTGGACCCTTCATTTAATGTAAAAAAATTTAATAAAACAAGAGTTAACCCTCCTGAACTAGGTTTTTTGCAAGATGTATGTTCACTGGAGGGAAAGAGAGCATGAGGATATTAGTGTGTTGGTTTGGAAGGACCCTAATGTTGTTGCTACATTAATGCAATGTGGGCTGTTAAAAAAATTTCTATGTCCTTTCATGTGAGCACAACCTAGGCTATTGAATGCCTTGGTTGATTATTGGCATCCTGACGCAGAGGCCTTTATGTTAGAGGGGCAGTCATTGGTTCCAACGACAGAGGATATATACTTTCTGACAGGCCTCTCCAGGAGAGGGGAACCAATCAATTTTTGTACTTTTCCCTCTAGGGCTCACAACATATCGGAGATGATTGGACTCCATTGTGAGGTAGGTACAGATAGAATGAGCTCGCAAGTACCGATAAGCAAGATCTCAGACTTATCACTGCATGTGATAGTGTTGATCATCGAGCAGATTACTAAGTCTGCAGCTTTGCATCAGGCTTCCCATGCACAAATGAATTGTGCAGTTCAGTGCTTAAATGGACAAATTTTTGACTGGAGCACCACATTATTGGATTGTATAAAGAGGTAGCTAATAGATTTCCAGTTGCGGAATCAGAGGAATGGGTTTGGAATGATTCTTTTCTATTTATTATTTGAAAGAGTGCCCAGTTTCATCCCTCGAGAGGTGGCATGAGGGCACTAGGCCTCTCTTCCCGTGTTATGTAGATGGGTGATGCTACTGCTGCGACCGGGGGGGGAAGGACCATTGAGGCCTTTGATGACAACTTTTTTGCTTGGTTGTCGAGATAGATCCCGATCATAGAGGATTACCCCTATGCTAGGATTGACTTCTCAAGAGATATTGAGATATCGGTACCTCCCGGTGAGGAGAAAGGAGAGATGGTTAAGCTTTATTTTTTGTTGTTTTTATATATATTGTTTTTTATTTATACCAAAGAATTTGATAGATATGTGTCTATTATGTGCAGATGTGGGGCCAGTGTGACCAGTGGATTATGCGAGGAATAGGCGACGTCCTCGGCTAGATGTCGCACCCACTGCCGCAGGGGGGCAGCAGTAGCAGGAGATCTTCTAGTCAGTGAGGCTTAGAGAGTTCTGAGACGAGTAGAGCAAAATTTTACCTCGCTCACTCGCACAGTCCCCATGGAAGAGATTGAGGATCTTCCCCTATCTATGCAGCCTCACGTAGTGGGGGCACCATGGACATGGTTCCATCTTTTTTGGCATTTGGAAAACGTCGTTGATCATTACAACAGGGCCCACAGGCCCCATCCTTAGTTAGGTTGGACTTTTCACGTGCCAAGGGCACTACTTCTATATTTTTTGAGGGCATAATCCTTATGACTCGTTACTGGTTGTATTTTTTACGTGCTTGCGCCCACCTATGTAATCTGATGTTTTTGATATTATATATGGATTTTCATGTTTTTTCTGTGTTTTATGGAATACATATAGTTTACAGATGTATTTTACATGTGCATGTATGTATTTTTCCTTACATGTATGCAATATGCCAATCTAATACACGATTAGCTAGGGTGTTTGTAACTTGATTCAATCTCCTAGGAACATGGATATATGTAATGTAATCAAATCTTCTTTCTAAGAGATGCACCCTAAGGAACCGTCGGTGTAGAGTAGGATCATAAATGTGGTAAACTCCATTTAACTGAGACACAACCAGTTGAGCATCTAAATATACCCGGAGGTGGAAAATACCATGTGACAAAGCATCACGTAGCAACTCTAGAACTGCATTATATTCGACAACATTGTTTGTGGTGTCACCTAAACATATACCTCCTAAAGATAACAAATGGCCTTGAGGTGTGTAGATTACACAAGAAGCATAAGCAAGCCTCTAAGTGTGTCGGCTAGCGCCGTCCACAAACCCAACAAACACCTTTGATTCACTTGACATTTACCACAGTGAAAAATATGACATCAAAACGACACGTGCATAAAACCAAAAAGGGGGTAAAACTAAAATGAAAATGTACAAGAACTATACATATCTTACAAAAAGTTACCCAAGGTGACCTACCTATGAGTAATACTTCTTGACGTAGAGCCCATTTCTAGGCTCTGCCAACGCATTTCCCTCAAAATCTACCAGACGATAAGTGCCTTTTTTCAGAACCTCTTTTACAATGAAAGGTCCAAACCACATGGGTTTAAACTTGTCTGCCCCTAGGGGGTCCTTGTCTTGATCATAGACCAGGACAAGGTTGCCTTTAGAGAAAGTCTGAGGATGAACGAACCAATCATATTGACACTTAACTTTTTGTTTGTGAAATTCATTGACCAAGGCCGCATCATGACGTTTCTCATTGAGTTTCTCGAGGTATAATAAATGCTCTTCAAGAGGTGAAGTGTCGGGAAATAACTGTACTGCCAAATTTAGAGATAGGATCTGACACTCGATAGGCAAGATTGCTTCCAATCCATAAATGAGATGAAAAGGTGAGAAATTGGTTGCAGTCTTAAAATACGTTCGGTAGGCCCATAATGTCGAGTATAACATCAAATGCCAATTTGACTTGGCCAAATTGATCATTCGCTATAGAATGGTTTTAAGAGATTCATTTACAACTTCCACCTGACCATTCTCTTGAGGGTAGTAGGGTGAAAAGTGTTCTTGCCTCAACCTAAGATTTGTTGTCAACTCGGTCATCATTGTGTTTTAAGAGTGACTGCCATGGTCAGTGACAATCTCTCTTGGGACGCCGAACCTTTCTATAATCTGGTTGAACAAAAAGAGAGCAGTAGTCTCACCATCATATTTGAACGTTGGCATAGCTTTGACCCACTTGGTGAAGTAGTCTACTGCTACAATGATATAACGACTCCCCCTTGCTGAAGGGGGGTTGCATGTAGTATAATCAATCCCCCACTTGGTAAAGGGACCAATGATGATAACAAGAAACATGGGAGTGGGTTGCGCCCTCATATTTTGAGAGAAGATTTGACACGGGTGGCACTTATTGACTAATTCAATACAATCTTTGATCAATGTCGGCCAAAGGTAACCGGCACGTAGAATCTTTTGGGTTGTTTCCAACCCAGACAAATGACTGCCACATGATCTAGTGTGGAAATCATTAAGCATAATTTATGCTTCTTCATGAGTGAGGCATAGGCAAAGGATGCAGTCTACACCTCGACGATATAAAGTATCCTCGAGTATGAGATAGTTCTTAGCTTGATGGTGTATGCAGCGACGTTCATCACGAGAAGTAGAGGTGGGGCACTTCAAATTTTGGAGATAGAAAAGTATATCTCCATACTAGGGGTCCGACGATGAGATCAAAAACATGTCTCCTTGAATAGGCGATTCCTCAGGCATAACAACACCTCACTCGACTGGAAGTTCCGAGATGAGTTCCGCAAAGACCAGTGAATTTTTGGATTTCGCTGAAACAAAATCTAAGTCAAATTCCTGGAGGAAAACTATCCATCTACTGATTTTTCTGCCAATTACCCATCGTGTCAATACGTATTGAAATGGGTTCACAATGGCAATGACGATAGTCTTGTGAAATGTGATATAATGACGGAACCGTTGAACAACATGAACTGCTACCAATGCCAGTTTTTCAATATGGGAATAATTGAGTTCTGGTCCAACCAAACCTTGGATCGGGTAATAAATCACATATTCTGAGAGCAATTCATCTTCTTGAACTAAGACCATTCCGATGGTTGACTCTTCCACAGCCAAGTACAATAAAAAATCTTTATTATAATTGGGTGGTCGAAGAAGAGGGGTAGTCATGAGGGCATGTTTTAACATGTCGAAAGGGAATTGAGAGGTTGTGTCCCAATGAAAAGGAACATATTTCTTTAGTAAATGCATAAATCCCTTTGTGATCTAGGCATAATTTACGAAGAAATGTCGTAAAAATTTCGCTTTACCCTGTAAACTCTGAAGCTGAAGGATTGTGCATGGGGTAGGAAACTAAACTATTGCCTCAACCTTGAGAGGATCGACCATGATCCCTATTGTCGAAATGATGAAACCAAGAAGACATCTACACGTTATGAAAAAACTTCACTTGCTTGGATTAAAACGAATCTGGAAGTAGTGACATCGCTCAAAGATAAGTTGGAGGTGTGTGGGATGATCAGTTCTCTTATGAGATCGTGATGCTAAATCGTCTAGGTAGGCCTCGACTATACATTTGAGATCATGGAAAGCAAAAGACATGGCCTGTTGAAAGGTATCTCCAGTATTTTTTAGACCAAAAGGCATCTTACGATAAGCGAATGTACCCCATGGACAAATGAAAGTTTCTTTGTGTTGGTCTTCGAGTTTGATCTGTATCTGATTGTATCCCAAAAAACCATCCATGAGAGAAAAGGCCTCGCAACCTGCACATTCATCGATGATCTAGTCAATAAATGGTGTGGGAAAATTATCTTTTGGACAGGCTTTGTTCAAATGACGGAAGTCCGTACATACGCGAATCATACCCTGTTTTTTGTCAATCGGCACGGGATTTGACACCCATTGGGTCAAATGGATGGGATAGATAAAACCTGCCTTGACCAGTTTTTCTACTTCAACCTTAATGGTTGTTTCTTTCCTAGGATTAACCAGATGAAGATTCTTCCGAACCGGCTTAGCGTTAGGATAAGTCACGATTTCATGTTCAACAATTTTTGGATCGATGCTTGGCATTTCCTCGTAAGACCAGGCAAAGACATCGTGGAATTCTTTAAATAAATCCGTGTAGATTCAAATCTCTTCGGGGGAACAGTCAGCTTCGACGAAAACATTCTCCACGATGCCAGGGGTTCTGGAGATATTTATGGGTATGGTTTCAACAATGGTTTCCATATTACCTTTGGCGTAAACAACATGCATAGCCAATGGATTGATAGGACAAGACCTATCTCCATTCATAGTCAAAGTGAAATCCACTGCTTTGATTCTACCTAACCCTAGGAGGAAGTAAGATATGTGATGGAGATCATCCCAGGTTTTTTCTAGACTAATCATTGCTTCAATGATTTCTTCTTCTGAGGGCAAGACTAAGTCTAAATAATTTGTATCAGCGAGGGAACCTTGAGCCCAAATAGGCTCCAGAATCAGATCTAAATCTTGTGCGGGAGTTGGATCAAGGTTGGCGGAAATTTGTTGAACTAAAGAGTATGCAACTTATACCATGGTCAAGGGCATGGCCATACCATGGTGCCCTGTCCCTTCCATCGTGGCCGATGGGAAAGGAACAATCCATGGATCGTTGAAGTAAGTCATGCGAAATGGAGAAAATTGGAAAATCTCAACCTTATGGTGGTCTGATACGAACTTAACATCCCCTTGAGGAGGTGGGTAATTGAACATACACATTAAAGGTGGGCACAAGCCAACCCCTATGTTAACGATGTCAGGTTGAGGGTTATCAATCATTGGGACCACGGATGCCCCCAATGAAGGGTCAGAATGGGAGAAAGAAAATTGATCAATGGTCACGACCTGACCCTCATGTGGAAACAACAAGACTCAAAAAACCATCGTGACCACTGCTTGCATGGAATAGGTCCAACTCCTTTCTAATAAGAGATTGTAGTCAAGTGACACATAAACTACTTCAACCTCGACACACATGGTTTTCCCCCCTAACTGCACAGGGAAACAAGGGATGATGTCGTGTGGTCAGAATGAACAACCATCGAAAGAGGTGAGAAGAGTAGGTGGTGGAGACAAAGAAGGTTGCCCAATGTCCTTCCAACACACCAAAGACATTACATATGTCGAGGCACCCTCATCAACCACCATGTGGAAAATGTTTCGAGTAAATTTTTTTTTGTAATAAGCCACTACTATCTGGAATGCTACGTGGTAAGGAAGAGGAGGTTTTAAGTCAGTGGTATCAAGCATGATTTTACCTGGGTTACAAGTCTCAATAGATCCTAAGGCTTCTAATAGAGCCTTTATCTGGGAAGGGCAGCTCTAGAGGACTTCCAAAGCCAACATTGCATAAGGGGTTTGAGACAAATCCTCCACCACAGAGTAGTTCTGGGCAGCCCTTGCATTTGGGTTATGAGAAGATTTTTTGAACACGCCTTTTGGTATGCGTGTCATGGTTTCACCCAATGTCTTCTCAATATGAAGTGTAAGAGATGGGATTTCAGCTTCTTTACCTTTCTTAGAGGTACCTGGCTTACTGTAGCCATGTTCTCTAGTCGATATATGGGCATCACCTTTCATCATATACACATTCGCGGATGCAAGATTATTCGCAGGTAGAGGGGATCCTTGACTGCCACCATCTGTGCTTGTAGAGGCTTGGGTTATATTTTGCCCATGTTGAAATGGGTTCATTAACACGACAGGTTGTTGTTATGACAATAACTTTTGGGCCTCCATAAGCTGAGGGAACTGATGAGTCGGGTGGTCTTCCTCGCATAGGTTACACAGATACTTTGCTTTCCTTTTTTCAGTTTTTCCCCCACCAGAATTATTAGTGAGTTTATTATCCCCCTTACCCTTCTTACGTTGTTTCTTCTTTCCATCACTATGTTGGGTGGCCTTTGTATTTTTCGATTGCACGTTGTGTACATCCGATGTTTGGGTAGGGGGAGCATCCAAAATAGTTGTCTGGCTAGTCGTTGTGTGTTGTATGGACAATTGCTGCAATTGTTTCGTCAGTTGTTCAACGGGATTGGTTTGTGCTGAACCAACAATACCATCAACATGTTTTCCAACTCTCTATCTTGTTTTATCAAGTATGGACTATGGCACATCTGGCAAGATCTCGTACAGTAGACCAGACTGAGATTAAATTAGCGCAAGTTGTTGAGCTCTCATGATTTCATCTTCTTTGAAAAACACTCCCGACGTTGCGACGTCTTTGGATAACTATGGGACCAAAGACTTAAGGAACCACCCAAGAAGGAATGGTGGTGGGACTAGCACCTTAATCAAACTCTTCCAGTGTCTCCATTCTCGGATGTGATCAGAGATATGGTATGATTTTGTCTTTTCGAAATTGGCTAGAAATTTTGTGCCAGCGTCGTATCTCATAGGTAATTGGAAATGGTTTAGGAAAGCCATTGCCAATTCGCTGAAGGAACATTATCTTGAGTGGTCGAGCTCAATGTACAATTTCGCAGCACTTCCAATGGGAGTAGGTTGAAACAATCACAACTATACAGAGTCATCTTTCAATGAATTAGAAGGTGAAAAGTAGTCACATGATCTCCTGGATCTTCGTTAGGCTTGGATTCGAACTTTGGTATGTCTGAAGGAAACTTCGTCGACATAGGGGGCCAATGCGGATCATGACAGATAGGGTCATTCAACAACCTTGTTAAGTCTATCAAATGAAAGGTTTCCAGGAAAGGTAGTTCAGGTTGTTGGAGATAACCATGGAAAAAGGGGCCTGAAGTTTGACTGGCACCAGGTTGCCAGGAAAAGTTGGGTTGTTGGCCTGGGTTCTGGTAAAAACCATGGCCATGAACATTGTATGGATTCTTCTTTTGAGGAGACATCATCGACTAATTCCCAAAATAGTATGTAGATGGTTGGGCGTGCATTGCATTCAGAGAACTTTGGGAAGGGTTGCCCCATGCCGATCCTATTGGCATAGGTACTGCACCTTGCCGGGGGTTCCAATGGTTGTGAAAAGAGTTTCCCCTATCAACATTACTGACGAGGGAACTGATCCCTACCAAGAATTCCAAGGTCTTGATGTGGAAGAAGTTCCTGGGTTTTCCCCCTGTGTAGGAATAGTACCCTGCATAGAATTAGGTTATCCGTAACTAGGGTTTCCCCCAGTCGAGAAAACAACTGATGATAAAGCATTGTTACCAAATGCACTGAACAAATAAAATGGTGTCAATCCTACTGGAATATTATGAGAAGGTGTTCCTTGACTCCCTACTCCAAATGAACTATGGTGTGTGTTTGGCTCGACGGATTGTTGGTGGGCACTGCCGAGCGAAGGGGATGAAGGAGGTATATGACCTCCCCCATAAGGAAAAACATTAAAGGGAGCTGAAGTGCCCCCCATGGGTCCTTGAAGAGGAGTGTTAGAGCTCCCTGCCCCCAGACCTAAATTTTCTAAAGTGGAGTAGGAAAGTACAGGGCTTGTACCTAAGCTAGGCATCCCGTATGAGAACAGAGGGCCTGTCTCACTCTGTGTGAAAGGAGTAGTGGTCACCACCAAAGATGGGATCGAACCACTACTCAAGGTAGAGGCATTCGAGACCATGGTGGTTTGGACTGGCGACGATGGTTTAGGAGGTGGAACACCCCCTGTGGTGACAACCGTAGTGGGAATAGGAGAATTCCCAGAAGAAGTGGCAGTGTTTGTTTCCATTGTTTCATGTGAAACTATTTGGCGCTCCTAAGGATAAATATGTACGATGATGAGCATCGAAAGATCATAGGTTGGAGTGTCATATGGAACAAGAGATTCTGCTCCAAGGTCTGAAATGGTTGGTTTCTCTAGATGTTGGTTGGGCACAGTTTCCTGTGACCCGGTCTCTTCAAAAGACCCTTGTTGGTCTAGCTTTCACCTTAGTGGTGGTGGAGGTGGTTCTAGTGTAACCGGTGGCAGGCCCAAAATCCTTCATGACTAGTGGAGCTCATGATCCTTCACTATGCAATAAGATCAAAGAAACACTAGGGCTTTCTATTCGTTCAAAAACAACACACACTAGAAAATGTCCCTACAAGATAAAAAAATCAAACACTAAACTAGTTGGAAGAACAGTTACAGCAAGAAACACTAGAGAAACTTATCAGTGCAAGGGAAAATTGAAAATGGAAGCACCCTCTGGGCATAATCTGCAAAGCGTGTCCTGATGTCTAACTTAGGTACCACGGTATACCCCTGCAGTCACCTGTGTATGTCTCTAAAAAAGATAGGCAACTAGGTTTCCAGTGAAGCAAACAGTCACCAGGTGGGTACAGTTGACAGTCGGGTATACCACAATGAGAAGGGTATCAAGAACGAAACCTATCAAGGTGTCGAAAGCAAGTTCTTTGGAAGACAACTGAGGACCTTGAACAGATTCGAGACCCACAAAGCTCCGTGGAAAATGCAATCGATGGAATCCCAATACAATACCTCTATATATGTTCTACACTACGATTGGTCCAGCTTTGGAGGGGTTATCTCTACTACTTTTCCGCACACAACCTCATGTTTAGCCCCTGTGTTAGAGGGGGGTCCCGGATAAGTTTCACGATACTGGACTTTTAACACTCCCTAGCACAAACTCTTATGTATGTTTTGCATCCTTGAAGAGTTTCCTCTCCAACCTAAATCAAGGCTCTAGCCTAGACTAGTTGATGGACCCTACAAACATAAAGTCTACTTTATTTTAATTAATCATTAATTTTTTATGGCTTCTCTTAAGTCAAAGGTTATGAAAGTGAAACTAGTGATGTTTTGAGAGACAAAAGAAATGATAAACAAAAAGATGGAAACAAAATAATTTCTTGTTGACACAATTCTTAATCAACTTTTCAAACTAATTTTTTTTCTCTAAGATCTTTGAACAACAAACTCAAAACAGTATTTCACTCGACTATGAGCTACTTATTGTCCTATGTAAACAACCAAGAACTTATGTAAGAAAAACTTTTCCTGGTTATTTATGTAAACCAACAACTACTTAACCAAATCAAGAAATAAAAGAGTTTTTTTTGTATTTAATGCTCGCAAAGAAAAAAGGGAAAATGACAACAAGTAAAGACCAAGAAAACTTTTGGCCTAAGTGGAGGTTGCGAAGAGTTACTAACAATAACACACCAACTGATGAAAGAAGACTCTCACACTTGTCTAAAAACCCTATGAAAGATAAATTTTGAGGAAAACTTTTTAATGAAAAATAAAGCTATTGTTGTGATCAGACCTAAGTTGTCAATTGCTATGATAGAGACCAATAACCCTGAGAGGTATAAATCTTGACAAGGAAAAGGATGATTGCCTCTCCTTAAACAAGAATTTTCTCATCAGGCACGATGCTGACAGTTCAACAACTAGCATGTGCACGTGTGTTGTGTAAGGTCAGAGCATGTGTACATGCATGTAGGCCTTATACAGGTCGCATGTACCTCTACAACTCTTCCAAAATGAAAAAACAAGCAATCAAACACTGGTAGAGACTACTGGTATTGAGAACCAGAATCTCTTGAAGACTCAGAAACTTACTTTGACAGAAAAAAAGAAAACAATTCAAGGAAAATTTCATAGAAAAAAACCAATCTGAGGTGAAACCTAAGATACAAATTGCAAAAAACAGAGACTTGAATGAGTTCCAGAAAACCCTTGAGAAGGATGACTTCTGATAGGGGTGAGGATGACTACCTCTCTAAAAGAATTTTTCTAAAATCATACACATGACTGACACTTCATCAACTAGTGTGTGCACATGGGTTGTGTGAAGGTAGGGCATGGGTACACGCATGAAGTCCTTGTGTAGGCCATGTGTACCTCTGTGACTCCCGTAAAAGAAAATGCATCCAAGCAAAGAAAGCAGGAAGAACTGGTATGGAAGGCCAAAATCCCTGCTAGTTCAAACTTTTGCAAAAACTCTAAAAACAAGTAATGAAACAAATTTTTAAAAATACCCAAAAAGGACTCCCAGAAAACCCTAGAGATCCCCAGTATGGTTTCCAATTCTATTGTGGGTGGGAATACCTCCTATAGACTTATCATTTAATGGCTCTAATCATGCATGCAGAAAATGACCATTTCAAAGGCTTCTACTCTTTCCTATTCTCCCAACACAAAACCCCACATTCATGCAATACACAGGTGTAAACAAGATTTAGTAACTCTACCTTAAGTACATTGTTTGATGTCATTCCCTTTTCTTTCACTCGCTCTTTGATTGCATGCCTCCTCCCAAAGCTGACCTGTATTCACACATGAACAAAAAAAAAGTTGCGAACATGCATTTCATATACTAATTGTTGGGTTAGTTGTGACAATATCATAAAATAAATATTCAACTTGAACACATGATATGGCGGGACGAGAAAAGTATTCCTTTTTGTTTTAATATTCACAAGAGTAAAATTACAATATGTGGTCATCACTACTCCTTGAAACTAATCATGGGCTCCTCTTCAACTGTCCTTTCAAATGGGACCATTACCCCTTCTTTTATAGGCTAGAAGGAGCTAGGTATTTGGTCGAATGACTGGCCATGCATGGTCAAAAGGTTTACTTAACTTACCCAAAGTTGTGTGTTCCATCAACAACTTTCCTTTTTTCATGCTTTTGTAGGTACACGCAGTTTGTAGTGAGGAAGCTAGGGTGTACACACGTGCAGTAGTAGAGTAGGTCGCGTGGGCCTTTTTAAAAAAGGTATTTTTAAGAAGAGTTGTTCAGTAGTGTTTTGGAAAAGAAGGAATATGAGATGGTCTGATGCCAGGTAAGCATGTCTGGTCCAAATTAGGGTTATAACACCAGGGTGATGTGGACCCACACTCGATGTGCCACATGTCACCTTAATTTGTTCTTTTCACAGAACCTATATTACCATTAGAACGTAATGTTTGCCACACACTGACAGGTCCATGTGTCACCTCTTCCCTGTCGTGTGTCAACCCCATAACACATATATTATTGGCTTATTAGTGGGTGGAGTATACGGGACACACATGTCCTTACCTATACATTTAATACACCACCACCTGTAAGGCTGGACCCTTCAAGAGTTTGAGACTTCAGAACTCTGAAGGTTTGGTGGGTAGTATCATAGATAATCCGAAAGGCCCAAAGGTCGGAGCCATGTGGCAAGGTTATGGGATCCCTTGGGAGTTTGATAATTTGGGACTCTGTAGGATAGGTGCCTATAAGGAAAAAGGGGCATTCAGTGCCAAAGTAATGAACATTGAATTTCCCTAAGCTTATGTGTTACACAAAGGGGCAGGTGGTGGATGCCACATCTATTCCATGTAGGAAGACAAATGGCAAGAGCCACATGTAAATGAAGTGACTTGAGGTGGATATGATATGGACCCCAAAAATTCTAAGGGAGTAACACCCTATCTTACCCCCTTCATAAGAAACTTATCTAAATCATTGCTGAAAAGAGGAATGAAAATTTTTACTATGGTTATATGTTTTGAAAATATGAACTGTGTGTTGTTCATAAGCTATTAGATAATTAACTAACATAAAAAAAAATATCAGCACTCAATAAGTCAGTGGACAACATGAAAACTACAACGTAAAGGATGGTGACACACAATGAATTGGGGGTAATATCCCACAATAGAGAGGAAGAATTTGATGAGAGGAGGGCAGTAGAAACCCCTTTATATTTGGATGAAACCATATGAAGACTCATGGAAAACTTACATAGATGTAAGGCTGAGAATGAGAGGTTGATAAAAGAACAAGAAAATAAAACTAAAATTAATGCAGTCCTACTGCAAATTTTATTAGATATACAAAGGTAGATACAACATGGACCAACAACTAGTCATGTGAACAAACATCATACTAAGAAGACCCAAATTCCACCTAAGATACAGAAGCATGGTCCTGAAAGTGGCCAGACAAGGAGGAGAACCTCAAAGAAGGCCCAACATGGAACTAAGAGAGACTCAATGGTAGAATCCTCTGGTGAGGAAACTAATAATTCCAAGGGATCACTAGTCCCAGAGGAAAGGGACTAAGAGAAAACATTCGAAGAGCCATGACCCTAAAGAATTTAAGAAAGCCAAACCACCCACTTTCGATGGAGAAATAAAGAAGGGGGAAGAAGCATAAGTTTGTCTACTAGGCTTAAAGAAGTACTTCAGAGTCCATGACTACTCTGAAAACTTAAAGGCTCAAATAGCCATTTTCAACCTAAATGGAAAGGCCTCCATTTGGTGGGAGGACCTTAGGAATGTGAAAGGAGTCCATGAGAAGGACCTATCATGGAAACAATTTTAGAAATAATTCAAGAAGAAGTATCTGTCAGAGAAATAATTTGATGGAGAGAACAAGGAGTTCTATGAACTCAAGCTGGGAAAAATCACAATAGATGAATATATCAACAAATTTCTTGATCTGATAAGGTATGTGCCCTAAATAAAGGTTGAAAATGTAAAGATTCAATGATTCATTGGTGGGCTACCTCAGTCCTTTGAAGAAAGAATTCAATTTCATGAGCCAAATACCTTAGAAGATACTATCCAGAAAGCAAGGTATTTCTATGAGAAATATACAAATAAGACATAACCGCATGAGGACATGACGAAGAAAAATAATTTAGGATTCAAGAAGAAGGGGTTTAAATCCTCAAGATTTAAGAATTGTTGGAAAATTTCTAAGATGAGCCTTCCTACTAGAATTGTATATCAACGGAATTTTTTGTCTCAGAGTGGTAATAAATCCTTTGGAGCAGCCCCAAGTAAGACTGATAACAAAAAAATAGAACCCTTGAAATGTTGGGGTTGTGGATAAGAAATTTTTTTGAGGGACTTTCCACATAGACAATAGAACAATAGAAGGATCTAGAACTTCCAAGAGGCTACCACAGTCAATGTTGTGGCTAGGAGCACGCCACAAATTTATGTAGCCTTTGATAATAGACAAGCTAACCACCAATCTTCAGTTTTGGAGATGGAAGGTATGATTTCTAACCATCTATTTTGAATTCTAATTGACCCTGGTTCTAATTTGAGTTATATTCCCCCTCAAACTGTTGAGAAATATAAATTGCAGCAAGTTAAACATGTTAAATCATGGTTTGTACAACTAGCCACTGAAACCAAAAGAAAGGTAACATAGGTCATACCAGCATGCCAATTCATTATGAGTTGATTAACAACCCCAACCACCTTAAACATGATCCCTTTAGGATCTTATGACCTACTCATTAGCATGGAATAGTGGGCTTCCCATAAAACCAATTTGGATTGTTACAATAAAAATTTGGAGTGTGAAGATGTAGTAGGGAGAAAAATAACTCTACAAGAGATTCAAAATCCTACCTAAGTGAGATAAATATCATCCCTTCAAGTGAAGAATTATTGCAAAATATGATGTTCTTTGTATGAAATAAAAGTGTTGAACTATGTTGAGGCCAATAAACCAAGACTAGAGGACCATTCCATATTAAGAGAGCATAAAGATGTATTTCTAGAAGAGGTACGAGGTCTACCTCTAAGAAGGGATATTGACATTTCAATAGAACATCTATCGGGAGAAGTGCCCATGTATAGAATGCCCTGTAGAATGAGTACACCAGAGATATTTGAGATCAAACTACAACTAAATGAGATGTTGGAAAAAGGTTTCATTTGACCTAGTGTGTCCCCATGGGGAGCACCACCCTTGTTTGTGAAAAAGAAGGATGGCACCCTCAGGCTGTGCATAGATTATAGGAAACTTAGTAAGATGACCATTAAGAATAAGTATCCCTTGACAAGCATCAATGACTTGTTTGACAAAATAATGGGGTGCTACAATTTTCTCCAAGATTGACTTGAGGTTTGAATATGATCAAGTTTGAATTAAGGATGAAGACATCCACAAAAAATCGTTTAGGACAATATATGCTCAAAATGAATTTGTGGTGGTGCCATTTGGGCTTAACAATGCACCAACCACTTTTATGTGCTTGATGAACAATGTACTCAATAAGTTATTGGATAGATTTGTGTTGGTTTTCATTAATGGCATCCTAATCTACTCTAAGAGAAAGGAATAACATGAAGAACATCTCAAGTTAGTGCTTCAAGTGCTAAGACAACATCGACTCTATGTCCAGTTTAGTAAGTGTGACTTTTTCTAGAAACAAGTCCATTACTTAGGCCATGTTATTTCTAAAGGAGTGGCATTTGATCCCGACAAGATCAAATCCATTATGGATTGTCCCATCCCAAAGTATTTATCTGATATTAGATCCTTTATGGGCCTAGCATGATACTATAGAAGGTTCATAAAGGGATTTTCCAAGATCAGTTTCCCAATCACCTCCCTTCAGAAAAATGGAGTTAAATGCATTTGGACATCAGAATTTGAAGAGATATTCCACGAGTTGAAATACCTTCTAACCAATTCAACTATGTTGGAGATTACAGACCCAAAAAGGGACTTCCTTGTGTGTACAAATTCCTACAAGGAAGGGCTCAGAGGAGTCGTTATGTAAGAAGGACATGTGATTTGCTACAAATCCATAAAATTGAATGAGCATGAAATCAATTACGTGACCCAATATCTAGAGTTGGATGCCATAGTACATTATTTAAAAATGTGGAGGTATTACCTCCTAGGTATAATATTTATTATTATGATAGACCATAGTCGGTTGAGATATATGTTTGATCAACCAAAACTCAATGCTAGATAAGCTAGATGGATGGTTGTCCTTAGTGAGTTTGATTTTGAAATAAAACATATTAGACGAAAATGAAATAGGGTAGTTTATGATATTAGTAGAAGTATGAAATTTATTCACTTGGAAGCTGTAAGAACCTATGAAACGAACGTCAGGGAGAGAGTCAAAAGTGCACAAGAAATAGATGATTTTTTCAAGACTGTGAAATCATACTTAGTGAAAGAGCCCACAAGGTTGAAGTATGAGGGTTATCGATTGCTAACTAATGTCTTACTAACTTACAAAGATAGGTTGTATATGCCAAATTGTGAAGACTTGAAGAGGTTCATAATGGCTAAAATACACAAAAGATTGTTTACTGATCATCTTGGTTATCAAAAGATGATCACAACCACTAGGAAACTATTCTATTGACCCAAACTAAAAAAGGACATAGTTGATTACTTTTCTAAGTGTCTAGAATCTCAACAGGTTAAGGAAAAACACCGCCATCTAGCAGGTTTGTTGCATCCCCTACCAATACCATAATGGAAATGGGAAACCATCTCCATGGATTTCAGCACAGGGTTACCAAAATCAACCAAACAAAATGATTCCATCATGGCTGTTGTGGAAAAACTGAGCAAGGAATCTCACTTTATTTTTGTCAAATCAACTTGAAAGGAAATAGATATTTCTAGTATTTTCATGAAAGAAATATTTAGACTGCATGGAATGCCTAAGGAAATCATATCTGACAGAGATACAAAATTTACTTCAAACTTTTGGAAATCTTTGTTGGTTGGTTTTGAAACTAAATTGTTATATAGTACATCCTATCACTGTTAAGGTCCTAACCCACACATAGGTAGATCAATGTATTAGGATGTAATAAAGGTCAATATTAATAAGGCCTTTCAATAAAATAGAATAAGGCGAATGTAAGAAGACCTAATAGAAGCTTCCACTTCTAGAAGGATCTTCCTCTAGATTCTTCTCTTAATAGACATATTTAGTATAAATAAGGGTTGAGGGTATGGAAACCCTAGCTTGGAGATTATTGTAACAGAGCACTGCTCAACTGGAGGTTGCCCCCTCGAAGAGGCCTGTGAACATTGCTTTCTGAATCAAAGTGTTATTTCAGTTGTTGCTCTTATATTATTTTTGTGTTATTGTTGAGATTATGCTGGTCATATTGTTTTTATTCTGCCATTTCTAGAATTTCATTTATATTCTGCGTACTTATTATATCCGGTATCTTCCAAGTGGTATTAGAGCACTTTCCTTGGCAGAAATTGTGGGAATTTTTTTTCAGGGTAGAGACGTATTCTGACGTCTTTAAACCACAAAGATTTGTCATTACACACATAAACCCGCGGTTGAGGGGTTCATACACACAGGAAATACAAATGGTTCTTAAGCGCACATCTTTTGGCCACCCTTGTAACCCCTGTTGGTACCCCTTTGAGTGGTAGTGCATCAGACAACACATGTGTACGGATCGGCCTATCTTTCTTGAAGCCCTCTTTAGATAAACCTATCGGCCGCTGGACTGCTATAGTGTCACCGAGAAAAACACTCAGGAAGATACTCTCTAGTACCTAGGTAGTTGGGTAGTACGACTAAGGGTACGGTCTATCCTCCTTAGTTAGTGCCCTGAGATATTTGGCCAAGTACTACAGTTGGACCCCGCACGTATATCAAAGAGCTATAGCACAGGGCAAACCCTTGTCTATAGAACCCTTGAATACCTAACCCTTGGGGGATAGAAACATAAACACATTAAAACCGACCAGATCTATTGTCGTGCAACTATGTTCGGGTTGCCAAGTCAATACACATTTCTTTCTTGTTAAGAATTTGGGGATTTCATCACTGTAGTATTCTTCAGACCGGAGTATCTCCGTAGGTGTAAAAAAAAAGAGTCTGGAAATTTTTTCACCATTATTTGAGACCTATTCCATTGGATTCATCTCTTTTCCCTTATCACAGTCATCCATATCATTTTTCGGCAAAAATGTTTGACCCCGCCCGCCCCTTTTCAGTTCACCCATCCTCATGGCCCATACCCATAGCCAAGAACTAAAGTCTCTCTTCAACACCTTGAAATCTAGTTTCCTTGAGACCCAAAAAGAACTGAAACAACTCAATTCTACTATTGCCTCTCGAGATACATCTATCAATACCACCATAAATGCATCTATGCATTCCTCAATGGAGGAAGTCAAACAATAAATGACCACCTAGCTTGAATTTGTCTTTGCATCACTCTGCACCAAACTAAAGATCCATACCGATGACCCTTTTTCTGATGCACATGCAAAGACTAAAGGTGAACCTTCATCCCATTCCCATACCTTTTAGTCCCGTCACTTTCAATGTGACATGCGCCTTCCATGGGTGGATGTAACCAAATTTGATGGCTTGAACCCCACAGGTTGGGTCACCCAAATGGAACATTATTTCTCTTTATATAGAATTACAGATGACTTGGCCAAACTCAGGTATGGTGTTCTCCATCTAGATCAAGAATGTTGGCAATGGTGGCAATGGAGAAAAACTTCTCGTCAAGGGTATATTACTTGGACCCAATTTGTGACTGAGCTTTATGAACGCTTTAACACTAACACCAACCATTTGGGCCATTTGACAAAATTGAAACAATCAGGAACAGTCGAAGACTTCATAACTTCATTTGAGCGCCTGGCTTTTCGAATGGAGGTCATGACTGATGCTTTCTTTCGAGAGTGTTTTATTAGTGGCCTTAAGGAGGACATTTGGGCCCATGTCCTCATGGCTTGGCCCTCAAGTTGGGTGGAGGCTACTAAAAAAGATAAAGAAGCACAACAAGTTGTATCCTCTCAAACCCGTAAACCTTCCTTTATCCCTCTCCCTAAACCCATAAATCCCACTACTCCCTCCGCCCCATTAAAGATCCAAAAATTGACTAGGGCTGAAATGGATGAATTCCAACTCAAAGGCCTTTGTTAAAATTGTGATGAAAAATATTTCTCGGGCCACAAATGTAAGGAACAAAAGATTTTCATGGCCATCTCTGAGGATATTTTGGAAGAGGATGTTGAAACTCCCATTGTGCCTGAGTCACCTGAAATCATTGACATCACCCCTCCCTCCGACCCTCCCGAAGTAGAACCAATCATTTCCCTCAGTGCTCTCACTGGCTTCTCTGCCCTCCAAACCCTCAAGTTAATTGGTTACATCAAGCATCAGAAGGTCATCATTCTGGTTGATAGTGGAAGTACCCATAATTTTATTCATCACCGCATTGCCCAAGAAACCCAATGCTACATCCATGCCATCAACAATTTCCAAATTATGATTGCCAATGGTGGTTCCATGAAATGTGGAGGGCACTGTGAAAATGTGCGTCTCCAAATCGGTGACTACCACCTCAAATCCCATATGTTTTCTATCAACATGGGTGGTTGTGACATTGTGTTGGGTGCAGACTGGCTAAGGACCTTGGGTCCCATTCTCATGGATTTTAAGGACTTAACCATGCAATTCGACCAGGAAGGTCACCAATATAAATTCCAAGGCGTCACTGTTGGTTCAGCTGAGGTAATTAGTTCCCATCATATGGAAAAGCGGTTTAAAAAAGGTCACTCTGGTGTCATTGCCCAACTCCATGCCATACAAGCAACAAAGACACCCCCGGTGCTGCAAGACCTCCAAGCTCTCCTTTCTAAACATCAAATGGTATTTTCCACTCCCCAAGGACTCCCTCCTTCCCGTGGTATTCATGATCATTCCATTCCCCTGGTACCAGGAAGCCTTCCCCCCAATATTTGTCTGTATCGCCACCCCTTTTCACAAAAAAATGAAATTGAGAAAATGGTCCAGGAACTCCTTACTGCAGGAATTATTCGTCCTAGTACGAGCCGTTACTCTTCTCTGGTAGTCATGGTCCTGAAGAAAGAAGGTTCTGGGAGAATGTGTCCTGACTTTCGTGCCCTCAACAAACTGACCATTAAAGATAAATTTCCCATTCTAGTCATTGATGACCTCCTGGATGAATTGAGTGGAGCCCAATTCTTTACTAAACTTGATCTTCACTCAGGCTATCACCAGATACGTATGAAAGAGGCAGACATCCCCAAGACGGCCTTTAGAACTCATGAGGGCCACTATGAGTTTTTGGTCATGCCCTTTGGCCTGTGTAATTCCCCCTCCACCTTCCAAAGCCTCATGAATCATGTCTTCCGCTCCTTTCTCCGTCATTTTGTCTTAGTTTTCCTTGATGATATCCTCATCTATAGCAAAACCTGGATATACCATCTTACTCATGTGGATCAAGTTCTCCATCTACTCTCTGAGCACCAACTTTTCCTGAAACAGTCTAAATGTGCTTTTGGTGCCTCATAAGTAGAATACTTGGGTCATCTAGTGGGCAAGGATGGCATCAGGGTGGACCCGAAAAATATTGAAGCTATGCAAGACTGGCCACACCCAAAGAATCTCAAAAGCTTGCATGGATTTTTGGGCCTCACAGGGTATTATCACAAGTTTGTTAAGAACTACGGAAAGATTTCAACACCTCTCATTGCTCTCCTAAAAAAGAACTCTTTCACTTGGACTCCAGCAGCAGCTCAAGATTTTCAAACCTTGAAGACGACCATATGCACCACTTCGGTTCTGGCCCTTCCTGATTTAACAAAGACCTTTGTGTTGGAATGTGATGCCTCAGGGAAAGGAATCGACATTGTCCTTATGCAAGAGGGTTGACCTTTGGCCTTCACCAGAAAGAAACTATCTCAAAGGAATCTAGGTAAACCCATTTATGAAAAGGAAATGTTGGCTATTCTACATGTCGTTGAGTTGTGGCGTCCTTATCTCTTGGGGAAATGCTTCCAAATTAATACTAACCATCAAAGCCTCAAGTACTTTCTGGAACAATGCATTTCCTCCTAGGAGCAACAAAAATGGGTGACTAAGCTCTTTGGATATGATTATGAGATCATTTACAAGAAGGGAAAAGACAATGTCATGGTGGATGCACTGTCCCAAAAATATGAAGACGAAGGATCCCTTTTTCTCTTTCCTTCATTTTACCTGATTGGCTCCAAGCTGTGTGCCAAGAATGGCTTCAAGATCCCAAAAGTTCACATGTAATCCAACAATTGTATACCAAGGCTCCGGCTCCCCCAGGATACTCCTAGCTCCAGGATGAGCTTCGATACAAAGGCCATTTGTATTTAAGTAAACAATCCAAGCTTAAATCCACGGTACTTTCTGAGATTCATGCTACACCCACAGTGGGGCACTCAGGGTTCACCAAAACATATGACAGGGTCAAACGTTCTTTTTTCTGGGATGGTATGAAATAGGACATCCGTAATTTTGTTGCTAAATGTGATGTGTGTAAATGCAACAAAGGAGAAACAGTCAAATCTATGGGCACACTACAACCGCTTCCGATTCCCCCTACTATTTGGAAGGATATCTCTATGGAATTTATTACTGGCTTACCCAAATCGGGGAATAAATCAGTGATAATGGTGGTTGTGGATCACCTTTCCAAGTATTCTCATTTCTGCGCTCTTCACCACCCATTTACTGCATCCACGGTGGCTCAAATTTTCATGGACTAGGTCTTCAAGCTTCATGGCATGCCACACTCTATTGTTTCTGATCGTGACCCAACTTTAACAAGAAATTTTTGGCAAGAACTGTTTAACCTACAAGGCACCCAATTGCATCTCAACTCAACTTATCATCCCCAGACATATGTTCAAACGGAAGTTGTCAACAACTGTTTGGAAATATATCTGAGGTTCTTTGCCTCTAAAAAACAACACCAGTGGGCTCAATGGTTACCCCTCACAGAATGGTGGTACAACACTTCATACCATACAACCACTCGCATGACTCCTTTTGAAGCGGTATATGGACAGAATCCACCTTCAGTTCTCTCCTACTTACCGGGTACCTCGAAGGTCTAGGTGGAAAACACTTACAGTCTGAGAGGATATTCTTTTTACCCTTAAAGAGAACTTGGTTATGGCACAGAATCGCATGAAGCAACAAGCAGATCAAGGTCGCTCTAAACGTCAATTTTCCGAAGGGGATCAGGTGTTTTTGCGACTGCAACCATATAAGAAAACTTCCCTCAAGGTCGAGCATTGTCAGAAGCTAGCACCCAAATTTTATGGTCCTTATACAATTTTGAAGCATGTGGGACAACTCGCATATAAGTTAGCTCTACCCCTTCAGTTGAATCTACATCCTATTTTTCATGTTTCATGCTTAAAGAAGGTCATTGGAACCATGTGCCAAATTCAAACCAACCTTCCAGAGTTAGCTGAAGAAGGATCCATTTGGCTATAGCCAGACGTAGTTTTGGACCAGCGTGAGCATCGTCTGCATCCGAGAACCATCAAGGAAGTGCTAGTCCAGTGGAAAGATACGACTCCAGCAGATGCCACTTGGGAACCAGCTACCATTCTGCAGCAGTTTCCACATCTCAAGCCTTGAGAACAAGGTTGTTTTTAAGGGGACGGACATGTTAAGGTCCTAACCCTCACATAGGTATATCAATGTATTTGGATGCAATAAAGGTTAATATTAATAAGGCATTTCAATAAAATAGAATAAGGCGGATGTAAGAAGACCTAATAGAAGCTTTCGCTTCTAGAAGGATCTTCCTCTAGATGCTTCTCTTAATAGACATATTTAGTATAAATAAGGGTTGAGGGTATGAAAACCCTAGCTTGGATATTATTGTAACAGAGCGCTACTCAACTCGAGGTTTCCCCCTCGAAGAGGCCTGTGAACATTGCTTTCTAAGTCAAAGTGCTATTTCAGTTGTTGTTGTTATATTATTTATGTGTTATTGTTGAGATTATGCTGGTTATATTGTTGTTATTTTGCCATTTCTAGCATTTCATTTCTGTTCTACGTATTTATTATATCTAGTATCTTCCAATCACCCTCAAACTGATGGGAAAACAGAGAGGGTAAACCAAGTATTATAGGACATGTTAAGGATTCATGTAATGCATCATCCCAAGAAGTGGGCAACTACCTACCACTTGTATATTTTTTCTACAACAATGGTTATCAAGAGTCGTTGAGGATGAGACCTTTTGAGGCCTTCTATGGTATACAATACAAGATTCCAATCAGCTAGGATAAACCAGTAGAAAGAAATACAATCAGGTCAGATATGCTAAAAGAAATGGAACAAAAAGTAGTTCAGTTAAAACAAAATATGAAAATAACTCAGGATAGATAGAAAATCTATGCTAATAGAAAAAGGACTCCTGGAGAGCTCAAAGAAGGGGATCATGTGTCTCTTTGAGTTATACTTAAGAAAATATCCTTGAGAATGGGATCCTATGCCAAGTTGGCACCTTGGTATTGTGGTCCCTTTGAAATTTTGGATAGAGTGGGACCTGTAGCATATAGACTAGAACTTCCTCCCACAATGAAGGCACATAATGTTTTCCATGTTTCGTTACTAAGGAAATATGTACATGATTCTAATCATATAATTGATTGGTCTATGATTTAGGTGGAACCAAAGGGAAAATTCCTTCCAGAACCACAATGCATAATATACAAGAATAAAATCCCACTAGGGAACAAAACCATTGCACAAGTCAAGGTGTAGTAGAAACACTTTGGTCTAGATGAAGCCACATGGAAAATGGAGGATTCCATGAAACAAGTCTACCCATTTTTGTCTACTTCTATACATACAGAGCACATAAGAAGGTAGAACATTGAGTACGATGTTCATTTAAGTGGGAGGGGATTGTAATACCCATGTTTCCCCCATCTTGTAAATATATCTATAACATGCCTATAGACTATGGGTAGACTGAATATGTGTGGACATTGGACCTGATGTACCTTTTTATTGTAAAAGGTAATGTAAATATATATGTATTTTATGTTAATTAAATAAAATGTATAGTGTTTCATAACTGTTAAAGGAGGGGGTTCCAAGATAGACCATGATTCTATGAGATAGATGGTGAGGGGAACCAAAAATGGTTGACATGACCCCACCAGACAAGAACCTTACCGAATTGGAATTTCTTAGACCCTGAATAGTCCTCTGGCCCATAAATAAGTTACCAGTCGGGATGGTAGTTGGAAATTCCTCCTCAAGAGTTAATGAGGAGATGGGAAAAGTACCCATTTGAAAGACTTCCTGACATAACCATGAGCGAGGGATTAAAACCCATGCAATCTTTTTGAGGAAGGAAAGAAAAGAAAGGAACTCATTGGCAGAGGGGATTGCGAAGAAGAGAATAGTGCATGCAACTCTCTGGTTCGGGGTTGAACTAAATTACAAGCTTGTTCTGGGTGCAATAATATACTGGCATCATTTTCAGTCTAAGATGATAAACAGGGTGGCAGAGAAGATTGCAGACCCCCTTGCTTGATGAAGAGAAAACCATTTTTCCAAGTTCTTATGGGAGGAGTGTAACCTCTGTCCTTAGCTATCACAAAACCATAAAGAAGAGAGCCTCTCTCAGAGCATCATGGTCTATATAGGGGGTGGACAGTGTTAAATCCGTTCAGGAGTGGTTGTGCCTATAGTTGGGTGGAAACAGGAACCCCTCTTGGCATCTTCTTCACGAATCCCAGTTTCCTGATAAGTATTTTTATGCTCTGTATACTAAACTTGAAAAGATGGTTGAATGTATGTGTCAATGAATTTTTTTATTATTATATGATTAAAGTAGGACTACTTATTGTTTTTCTGTGAACCATGTATTCAAATTGGTTTATGCTTGTTTCCTCTTAGTAGCTAGAGAGCCACAAGATGTAGGTATGAGAAACATCTTTTAGTGTTATAGAACTTAATTCCATATAATGGAGGGTTCTTCCTCCAAACCAATCATCAATGTGACCAAGGGGTCATGACCAAGGCCCTAACTAAATCGACCGTGAAGCTCGAGACCTATCAGAGGATCCATATGACCAAGACCTGGGAACCCTTCGCCAGGTCTAATAGGAACTAAGCTACCCTGGTTTCAGTAATCCGGTAATCTGGGGCTCCGAGAGGTTATATCCTTACCACTCTCAAACTGGTCGAAGGATACCTATTTCTATGATTACCCACAAGTTTGACCGACATCTTATGCTTTCTTAACTGTGACCATGGGATATAACCCACCGTTTAATCCTAACCCACTTACGAGTCGCGAAGTAATGTGATTTGTAGATTTGAGGATACTTAGGAGCTTCCCTAACTGTCATATCTACGTCGTGGTCAAACCGACGATGAATTCTTTGAGAGAACAGAGGTGTCATAGAAAAAAACCATAGAATACTAGAGTTGTAAATTAATGTGAGTCATTGATCTAGGGATCCTTTGAGACCCTCCTTCATAGTTCGATTGACCAAAAAAAGGGTAGTGTAAATCACTCCAGTGAAGCCCTACTACGAGAGAAAAAAAAATACATGGCCAAACCTCGAACGTCAAAGTCACGAAGCGACAAGGACCATTGGTTTAGAGAAGGTTCATGATGTCTTGTAACCGTTTGATCCAAACTTTGGTCAGCCCAGTGCTGACCACTCCAGGAGTAAAAAGAAAATTTCACAACCAAACCCCCAAACATCAAAGTTATGAAATAACTCGAACCATTATTTTGACGACCCCCGGGGTCGTTCTTGGCTATTAGATGTAAGTGGCGATCAGTTTGGATTTGACCACTCCAGGAGAAAGGGAGTTTCAAGTGGGTAGAACCCCAAACATCGAACTCGTGAAGTGACAAGGATGGTTGATGCAAGGATGTCTTGGGATTTCCTCTGATCATTGGATATAGGTCGTGGTCAGCCCAACGCTGACCACTCTGGGAGTAACAAGGAAATCACACTACAGATTCCCCGAACACCAAATTTTCAAAGCAACGGAGGCCATAGATCTATGGATCTATGTGGACACTTCTCGATGATAAAGATATAAGGGGCATTAGAAGGATGTCAGTCTAGAGTGATGTGGCATGCAGACGTCACCCAGGGTGATGTGGATGCACGCCTGACATGCCATGTTTCACCTCGATCTATTATTTTCACAAACCCTATATGCCCATTAGAACATGATGCATGTCACCCACTGGTAGGGCCATGTGTCACCTCTGCCCCACTACATGTCACCCCCCTGGAACATATATGGTTGGATTATTAGTAGGTGGAGTCCTCGGGACCCACCTTTCCTTACCTTTTCATTTAATACGCCACCATGTGTAAGTGTGGACCCTTTGGGAGTCTGGGACTTTAGAACTCCAGAGGTTTGGGGGGTATTATCATAGATAAGTCAAAGGGGATGAAGGTCGGAGTCATGTGGAAAGGTTACGAGATCCTTCGGGAGTTCAAGAGTTTGGGACTCTAGAGGATAGACACATAGAAGGAAAAATAGGTTTTCAATGTCAAAGTTCTAATTGCCTAATTTTCCTAAGCTTATGTGTTACACGAAGGGGTAGGTGGTGGATGCCAAATCTACGCCACATAGGAAGAAAAGTCACAAGAGCCACATGGAAATGAAGTGACTTGAGGTGGATATGATACAGACCCCGAAACTTTAAGGGGGCATATATTTTGATCTAGAACTCAATTTTGACCTTGACAATAGTCATTGGAAATCTCTCGACGAACAGAAGACGATGGTTTCGTTAAAAAGAGGTTTAGAAATGTTTGAGAGAAATCAAAATTTTGATGCCCCATCCCTTAAATGTTTCTTTAAGGGGTTGGGTGTGTTACATAATCATTGATTCAGTGGAAATATATGCATCTAGAAGATGCCACATGGGAATCGACAATGATTGCATAGAAATGACCTCACCCTCAACCTTAAGGACAACACTACTTTGGAATGGGGAGGGCATGTTAGGTTCCTACCTTGACCCCCTTACTTAGTATAATTTATTAATGTATGATGCCACCTTCCTTGAAAAGGCCCAGTAAATAGTTAGATAATAGTCCCTCATTGTAAAAGGGGTCCTTTTTATTAATAAGGCCCAAATTACTTAGTAGGCCCCCACTGCAAGTGGGCCTGTAGTTAGTTAATATTATCTATGGAGAGATATATATTGAATAGAATTTTATGTAATGTTTATTCAATAATTGTTATTGTATTTGATATATTTTTTCTAGGAGGTTTCCCCCTTGAAGAGGAAAGTGAACATATCTCTCTATTTTTATTTTCATTAATACAAGAGATATTTATTAGGGTTTGCCTATTTTCTCTTGTGTTCTTTTGTTTTTCATTACATTTTATGCAAATTCTCTAAAGTTTTGGGATTAAGTACATTGCAATTAGGGCTCTTGACATTTAATAGCCTTGGTAATATTGGGAAATAAGTACTTAACAAACCAATTAGTAGAAGTTGGTACTGAATTTTGGCTCTAATGAACCTACACCATTGTCTCAATTGATGGGTATGATAAAATATATGAGTTTTTTTTTTTAATTTAATTATGGAAAGTAAGTTGAAAATGACTCAATAAGGTCATTTCTAAAGGTGAAAAATCATAAAAAGAAGCACATGGAAAGTCAATGTACCATTTAGCAGTGCTCCTGGTCAGGGTCTCTTGGAAAAGATGCAATATAAAAATGTCATCCACCAAGGAGTTGGATGAAAAACATAGGTGGAACATCATGACATGGGTAGAAGGATATTCTCTAGACCACCTGCCAAACTTGGTATGTTCAATGGTAATTTAGAAAATGTGGGTGATGTTGAATGGGGTGATTTTTCAATGAGGATAAATATGATAATTTCAAACTACCCAATAATGTAAATTGAGTTTTAGAAAATGATTTATTATGGATGAATGATGGGCCTTGTGTCCCAATGTAAGTATTACAACCCCCCACCCAATTTCCCCCTTGTATATGAGTAATTCTAGATATGAGGCTAGCCCCATGTTGAATATTAAAACCAAAAGGAAATCCTACATTATGAGTTGTCGATATTCCTATGGGCATATTGGAGACAAGTGGAAACCCACTACCAACATTGTAAACAAGGATTTGTCCCCTGCTGAAAATGCATTTGGATGTAAGAAATTGTGTTGGCATAGTGATCATCCTAAAAACATGCATACTTAATGGAGGAATAGGTGTAATGACCGGTTGAGTTTGCCAAGTATGGGAACTCTAATCTTAAGGCATATAAATGGGAGTGGATATCCCACTAATAGGTGATATGAAGTGCCAACGGTGACCCCTCTTGACACTTTTGGGATAGTGGGGGTAGGTATTGCTTCACTAGATGACCCACTGATTCCTAACATTACCTGTGAAATACTCAAAAAAGGAAAATTATCACACAAAGGGGGTTCACCTAACTTGATAAGAAAATATTATAAAGGCTCTATCAAAAGGGGATTATATTTTAGTGGAATATTTAGATCGATGAATACAATCTCCAAGTATGCAATCTACTCCAAATTTGGATAGTTTCCTCCTAATGGTTGGTGATTCCTCTGTCTTGGCAGGAAAATTCCATTGTATACAAGAGAGGCAATCAAGTTAGTTATCCATGGTGAAAAATGATTTTCAATGAAATAAAACAAAATAAGGCCAACTAGACACAATTCAACATAGAGCACACCCTAATAACTTACAAGCTCCAACAAACAAGAAATTGATAGTCAAAGGGGATTTCCAAAACCCAATATGGGATGATGGAGGACTAACATTGGTTAGTGAAGGTATGAGAGATATTTACATTAACCTTCATTCAACAATAACCCAAGGTGCAAGTAACCTTCTGAATATGGTCACCCTCTAAGAGAGATTAAACATATATTATACATCTACCTCAGGTACTGCATGTTGATTAAGGTTGGTTGTCATTGATGTCAACCCTTGAAGAAAGCCTCGTACCACAAAGGTTTGGGTAATGGACCCAATATTGTTTGATGTAAATATGACTCATTATATTTTTTTCATGGTTGATAAGAAGTAAATATGGATGAACTCCAAAGTGGTCCCCTTATGG
>JZKD02S0147551.1:213277-233662 GCA_000966675.3 Picea glauca
AGTAGTTGACACATGATTGGTACATACTTGGTACATGGTTGGATGCACTTGTTTATGGTACAGATTGATTACAGGTTGGTGCATGGTTGATGCACTTGTTTATGGTACATGTTGACTACAGGTTGCGGTACAGGTTGATGCATGGTTGATGCATGGTTCAGATTTATTGGTACATGTTTACAGTGATATATCTCACAGTGATAGTTTGATAGTGGTTCCATCATCCTACTTCTACTTCAGGGTGGTAGGATGGGGCAAGGACAGGTGGTTGTAGCCACCTTCCAGTTGTAGCCAGAGAACATTGGGGGTTGTAGCCTCCTTCTGGTTGTAGCCAAAGAATTGGAGAGTTGGATCTTCCCTTAGGTTGTAGCCTGAGAAAATAGGGGGTTGGAGCCTCCTTCCAATTTCAGTTGGAAAATAAAGGAAGTTGGTGCTTCCAATGAATGTAATTCTTCAAGACATATAAGAAAAATCATTCTGTGGTTTTCTCCCGATTTGGGTTTCCACTTAAAACAATGGTGTACTGTGTATGTGTGTGATTGTTTATTTATTACTACTCATTATTGGATAATAATTCTACATTGATATAACATTTGAATAAAAAGTATTAAAATTACGCTATTACTGATTCATCCCCCCTCTCTGTAATCCAACACTGCTAGCAATTCCCACTTACAATCACTCACATGATACCCTAGGAAAATATATCAAGTCTACCACTTCATAGTTGAAAACTAGGGTGAATAGTTGTGTGTCAAGTCTATGAATATGTGAAGGGAATACAAGAAAAAAACCTTATCCTAAATATTTAGATAAAAGTGGTGTCACCATGAGGACTTTCCACTTCAATCCAAAACCCCCATATATGTGATAGCACACCAAACAAAAAGAGATGGGATAAAATTATCTACTTTCTTATATTGACCATAGTGTTTGACACATGCGATATATGTTATTTCTTGTAAAGTGTTCATTTCTACTAATGTATTTATCACTCTTTATTCAATTATTGATTCAATTATGCGGTGTTGGATAATTTACTCTCCATCCCTATACCAAGGCCCTAGAAAGTAGACTAAATGTGTTTTCTATAAAGAAAATGTCTAGTTTTTTTAGATTAACATCAATTTTAGTGTCTATTATTTACTCAAATGTATGGTTTGAAATTCAATGGTATTTTTTACTCTTTGAATTTATTGAAATTATAAAGGAAATAATATTAAAATGAAATATGCAATTTTTTCTTTTCCTTTCAATGAATATTGTTATCACAGAATATAACACTTGTGAAAAGCCCTCAAAAGATTCTAAATTAGTGTAACATATGGAAGTAATTTCCATTTCCACCTAAGAAAGTACTTCCATCATTTCAAGGAAGGATAAGAGTCCAACACAAGGGAGGATTCCCTAGCAACCTCAAGGGATCCTATAGCAAGATAAATACAAGTCTATGCCCCCCCTATCTTGGTCATTGGATTTTCTTGGTCAAGGTTAAGGGTAATGTTAGTATCAATTAAAAAAGGAAAGTATATTGCCTATGTGTGAAGGAAGTACAATAAATAATGACTATTGAAAATTTAGTAAAATTCCCCATAACACTAGCTAAAGGAATAGAGAAAAAGGTTGATACTCTAGCTATCAAAAAGAAAAATATTCATGTAATAAAACTTAAAACAAAGATAATATACTTCAAAAATAAAAAAATTGTAATAGAAGAAATGAATTAGATCTAAATCAGAAATATAAACAATGGAAAATATTCCAAATACCAAGTAAAATAATTATAAACCATTAACCAATGGTTGCATGAGAAAAGAGCATGAAACTCTGTAAATTATATGCAAATTAAGAAACCCTAATGGATTAAAATGCATAAATTGCAATAATGACTATGTTAGAGATTATTCTAAGCAAGTAATGCAAGTATTTAGACTATAAATGCAATATATGGGGATACAAGTGAAATATCCTAAGGCTAATACAAAATCATTGGGAGAAAGAAAGTTCATCTAGGGTTTTATATAACTTGCAAAACAAGAGAGACTATTGTTGTTTTCTCTCTTTGGGAAAATAGAATCCATGCAACAACCTTATATGCAAGCTAGGAGAATAAGAAAATGTGAAAATCAAACCCTAGGGATATACCATCATAATTATAGGGATGAAATTATATGAAGTAAAACCTAAGGTTTGTACCATCATAAAGCCTATGTGATGTTCTACTTCTTCTAGAGATTCTAGAAAGAGGATCAACTAAACTAGGTTAAACCCTAAATTTTATACAATCATAAAACCTATACTTTAACTAAGAAAAGAGACAAGTTTAGGGGGATAAATAATCTTAATCCATAACTTGGCCTTAAATTCTTCAACAAAATTTAGATGAAGAAAATAACAGAAGGGGGTAAATAAGCCTAATCCTTCCTTAGGATTTCTTGACAAAATTAATCAACGATACAATATTACATGCAATTGTTAACCATATAATAGATAATGTCACCGAAATATACCAAGAAAAACACTTAAACATGGAAATAACACTTATTAAACTGATTCAATATGCATGAGGAAACACTATTTTCATAGATCATCCATGAAAACAAAGAAAGCATCCACAAAATCATCATATGAAGGGTGTGCACAAGTACTCCATAATAGAAATGAAGAGGAGAGAAATATAAGTGATTCTTATAAGTGCTTAGATATTATTTATACTTGAGGTAGTCCTAACCTCTTTATATGAGGAAAACCTAGTGATATAATGCATCAAAGTCCCAAACATAAAAATAAAAATATCCATTATACAACTGAGATAGGTCCAGATTGACCCCTCAAATATCCTCTCATGTAAAGTTATAATGAAAACATAACAATTTTTTAAAATATGTTTTGAAAGGATTGTAATTTAAAGATTTTAAATGTTTTTAGGCAAGAGTCGTCACATAAGACTGTCAAAACTGTAATCGTTTTAATTATCAGATAAGGTTGTAAAGATATTGAGTATTGACTCATATATGAGTGTAATTTCCATTCAATGTAATAGTCCTTAGTAGATGAATGTATTAACTATGATAGGATATAACTAAGATAGTATGGAGGGAAGGATCGAGAAGCCTCTCCATGTATAAATATATGTATTTTATGCCCAATTGGGGGTTGTTGTTGTTGAGTCTTATTTTTATTGTTTTTGATTATTATCTGAGAGAGATGTTGAATCTTATGAAGAGTTACAGAGAGTTGTATGAGTCATTGTACATATTTTACTGAATAAATACAAGAAGATAGGTTTGGTTCCAAATGTATGGTGTTGTGTTCATATGAATTATCTAAGTACATGTAATGTTTCTTTATGATGTTTGTGTTGTATCTGTTTATGTGTATTTTATGCATGGATATGATTTTCATGGTTATGTGTGGAAACCTTTGATGTTTCTGTAAGTTTTAATTGTTTATTTTCTAAGATTCCTGGTGGAAGGAGTGCATAGTTCCCACAAGGAGTGTGTAGGCTAAGTTGATATAGACTCAATAGATCATAAGAGATAATGTGAACTTACAGTCAAATTGCAAGGAGTGTGCCATCTCTCATAGGAGATCATATTTCATATAATACCCATGCAAGGGTGCAATGGGAAAACACTTTGTTTAAGTGTTGAAGAAGTTTCATAAGAGACGAACGTAAGGAGAGTGTAAGGGAGTTTTTTTTCAAAAATATCTAAGTCCAAAAAATTCTCAGTATTTAAAGGCTACAAGGAGTGTGCCAGAGGTCTGAAATACCTCAAGGAATTAAATATTAGGAAGGATAGCATCGGAATCCTTAAGGATGGGAATAATTTTTTTCTTCAAGGGTCGAACAGACGAGATTTTTTCTGGAGGATCCAAGATCTCCCATCACCCTTAGATCTGGAGAAGTAGTGTGGGGTTTAACCCTGTAAGTTGTTAAGGTTTCACGTGTTCGATAGAAATCATGGATCCAAATCAAAGGAGGAGTTATCAAAGAGTAGAAATCAATGGCTGAGATCCATTCAGATGTTTGCAAGAGATCCAACAGTTGTCAGATCCATAGGAGTTGTGCAAGATTTAATCGGGGAAGTCCTTAAAACTTTATGCGTTCGAGTGATTTGGAGTGCAAAGGCATTGGGACCCCCAAAGTCCCAAAGCCCCGGATCTCATTAGAGTCATCCATAATTGAGGACACGCATCGTCATATTAGGAGATCTGGATGATAGACACTCCAGTTGAATAGAAGGAAGAGGAGTCTAATATCTCCAAAGTCCCAGATTCTGGAGTTGATCTGGACCATCGATCAAAGGAAGAACACGTGGTAGTAGATACAAAATTCTGAAGGCTCGGTACTCCTAAGGAAACAGAGTGCAGCGTTGTGAGGACCCACAAAGCCCCGAAGGCTAGAGACAATCCTAGAAATTCCTTGGATAAGGACGTGTGGCGAAAAATCTCACAAGTTTGGGGACGTGGCACTTTGGCTAATTTGTGTCATTGTGTAGACAGGAAGGAAACTTGTGAAGTCTCGAAAGATTCCTATACGTCGATCGGGAATGGGACACATGGAGGAAGGAGAAACCTATAACGTCCCCAACCACCAACAGGTCGGGAAATGCCACTATTGTGACACCTCACTTAGCTCTGATACCAATTTGTAATGTCCCCAGCCACAACCAAGATGTGCAATGCCACAGAGGAACACACACACACACACACACACACACATATAAAACATGCATTTCTAATGAATTAAAAAAAATTAACACAGATTTACTGCTACCATACAGACTCAAATGAAATTGACAGTAATTCCTATATGCAACGGAACACATGGTAACATTTCAAGAATCACAGACATGAATAACATACATAATTAAGCATGAAAATTATACATATCTTTTAACTGGAGTAAAACCACCAAATCCGTGCAGACCTTCAACAAACCTCCCAAACTTAGACCACACTTCTCATCACTCTCAGCAGTGGGTCATCCCTGAGCTAAGACTAAACTCCATCGGGCAAGATATTTCTAGGCTAGGCAAGGTCAATAGGAAAGTCACATAGTTTAAGAAGAAGGATTCTCTCCCAAGAGCCACTTGCGCCCACTACTTACAGACTCTAATTCCCCACATGTATGTCCCACCCCAAGAGTATACAACTCCACTGTCACATATTCCATTGGTTTCTCCCCCTCCTTTACCTTGGTCTTCAACAACAGGCTGAACTGTAATTCTCAGAGCTCTATAGAAACTACGGGACTCCCTCTAGGAGAACTCACTTCCTCAACACACTCTCTCACCTGAAGAGAGTTTCTCACAGGCCTGGCAAATTTCTTATTCAATCCCAAACCACCTCTTTCACCCGGAGAGAGATTTTCTCATAGGCCTGACAACCTACCTATTCAGCCACAACATCCTCTCTCACATGGAGAGAGATTTTCTCATAGGCTTGACAACCTGCCTCTTAAACTGTAGGCTTGACAACCTACTTCTTCAAACCACAATAGCTAATTTGGGTAAGGTAAGGGATGGATCAATAACTTATAGAGGTGCACAATGGCCATGGGTTCAACAATGGTGGAAATGGTTTCCTGTGTGCTTTCTCAGTGTGTGAGTGAACTCGTGAGGAGATATGGGGCAGATTGGTATAGTGTCGTGAATATGGTGAGAGCATGAGAGAAAAATACAATATGTGCGTCAAATTCCTTGCCTGCGTGAGTGCGTGTGTCATGTGCATCAGTGTGTGAGAGAACCCCAACAACAATAATTCCCCCCTTAATATTGCATGTTCCTGAGTTGACACCTATCACTCATGAAGCACATTCCTTCCCTTTGGAAGTCACCTATCCTCCCCAAGGAACTTAAGATAAAAACATATCCTTCTAAACAACTTTTGGAACAATAATAAATTATTATTCTCTTGGACTTAATCATTTAGACTTAGCCCCTCTTTCCAACCTCTCATCTCCCTCTCCCTTACCCATCCTAGTGGATTCTAGTGCCCCACTCTCTTTTTTCATGGTCATTCTACATGCAACGATGTTTTTATATTAATAATATGAATATTTACATGTACAAAACAGGCTGCTGGACTTTAACACCTAGGAGCTTCGGTGTACTAACACATAATCCTACCATCTTATAATTTTCTGGCTCACCAGCCTACAAAACATGTTTACAATTCATAATACAACCGGGGCTTGTCCTAGGGATATTACAATCCCCTCCCCTTATTTTTGCACTGTCCTTAGTGCAGCTTATTTACACAACATCAACAAGATTTTCAAAATATTCAAAAATATGTGGGTATTCAACTTACATAGCATCCTCATGCTCCCATGTTGCTTCCTCGGGACCGTACTAGGTCTGGACCTTTACAAGCTCTATGGCTTGATTCTGGAGCTGCTTTCTCTTCCTGTCCAATATGCGCACCAGATGCACTTGCAAGGCGCCTTCTTGCTCCACCTGAATCACATTCCAATCAATCAGATGATTAGGATCAAGTATATATTTATTAAGCAATAAAACATGAAGCACATTATGTATAGTCATGGATGCAGACAATGCAAGCTTATAAACAACTAGTCCAATCCTTTCTAAGATTTTAAATGGTGCGCAATATCTGGGTTCCAACTTGGAACAATTTCCCAGCTTCAAGGAAATTTTGTTGGCTTTCACTTTCAAGAAAACATTGTCACCCACTTTAAACTCCCTGTGGGTCCTTCTCTTCTCAACATAACTTTTCTTCCTTTCTTGGGCATCCTTCAAATTCTTCTTAATCTTCAACATTTGCTCTTCCATTTCCTTGAGAAAATATGGCCCAACTATTGCTCTATTAGTTGGGTTATCCCAACTTATTGGTGTGTTTCACTTTATTCCATAAAGTGATTCAAATGGGCTCATATTCAGTGATTCTTGATACCCATTTTTGTACGCAAATTCTACCAAGTGTAGGTAGTTTTCCCATTTAGACGGATTTTCCATCACATGCATCCTTAGCATATCCTCTATCACTTGGTTCACCCTTTCTGTTTTCCCATAAGACTTAGGATGATAGGCTGTGATAAAGTTCAAATTTGTTATGAACCCTTTCAATAACCCCTTCCATAACTTTGAGCTAAATTTCGGGTCTCTGACAGACACAATTGTCTTGGGAATACCGTGCAATTGTGCTACTTCCCTCATATAGATATCGAAAACATTAGCATCCTTGTGACTATTCTTCAATGGAATCAAATGGGTAGCTTTCATAAGCTTATCCACCACCACCATGATGTAATCATGTTGCTTATTTGTTATGGGTAATCCTATGATGAAATCCATTGTCACCACTTCCCAGTTCCACTCAGAAATGGGTAATGGCTGCAACATCCTTATAGGTGTGTATGTTCATCTTTGACTTTCTAACACTCCATACATATGGTGATGTATTCTTCAATTTCCTTCTTCATACCTGGCCAAAAGTAAGGCTCTTGACTGCTGCCACTGTTTTCTGATATCCAGGGTGCCCAGCATAAGGCACATTATGCATTTCTCTCAAGATCATTTTTCTCAATTCTTGGAAATTAGGTACATAATTTTTGTTTTTGTACAAGAGTGTTCCATTAGCTTCCAATTTATAATCTTCCACTTTCTATAACATCTTTCCTTATTGTATCTTTGTCACCAATTCCATGTACTACAAATCTGCATTTGCATCTTCCAAAATTCTGCCTTTAATATCAGTTCGATACATGTTAATGGTTGTAGCATGTAGTTCATGGACTCTTTTGTTGAGTGTATCAACCCTTTGTTCTCCTTTCCTTTAATATGCTTGATATCAAAGTCATACTCACAAAGAAATTCCAACCATCTACTCTACCTAACATTTAAGGTTGGTTGATCAAACAAATACTTCAGACCCTTATGGTCTTTCCTCAATTCAAACCTCTTTCCCATGAGGTAATGTCTCCATTTATTTAGAGCGTGTACAATGGACGCCAACTCCAAATCATGAGTTGCATAGTTATTTTCATGATCTTTCATCTTCCTGGACTCATAACATATTACAAACCCATTCTGGATGAGGAATCCTCCTAGTCCTTCTTTGCATGCATCTGTACACACTACAAAATATTCATTTGGATCTACAATCCTTAGGATTGGAGCACTGGTTAACAACTTCTTCAATTGATGGAAGCTTCTCTCACATTCTTCTGTCCATTGAAACTTCTTCTCCTTCCTTTGCAAGGAAGTGATGGGGTGATCTATCCTTGAGAACCCTACAATAAACCTTCTGTAATAGCCAGCTATACCCATAAAGGATTTGACTTTTTTCTCATTTTTCGGCACTGACCATTCTCTAATGGCTTCTATATTCTCAAGATCCATGACTATCCCATCTTTTGAAATGAAATGTTCCAAATAATGGATCTTCTTTTGATAGAATGAGAACTTGCTCAATTTGGCATAAAGTTGGTGCTCTCTTAGAACTTGCAACACCATCCTCATATGATGTTCATGCTCTTCCTCCAACTTGGAACACACCAAGATGTCATCTAAAAAGACTATGAGAAACTTGTCTCGATATTCTTTGAATACGCCATTCATTAGGCACATGAAAACAGTGGGTGCATTTGATAACCCAAATGGTACCACTGTGAATTCATAATGACCATAGCTTGTTCTAAAGGTGGTCTTGTTGATGTCTTCATCCTTTATCCTTACCTGGTGGTATCCTGACCTGAGATCTATTTTTAAAAATATCTTGTCATCCTTCAACTGATCAAAGAGATCATCGATCCTTGGCAAAGGATACTTGTTCTTAATAGTCACTTTGTTCAACTTCTTGAAATCGATGCACAATCTCAATGTCCCATCTTTATTTTTCACAAACAAGACAAGGGCACCCCAAGGTGACACACTTGGGAATATATAACCCTTCATCAAAAGTTATTCAAGCTGCAATTGTAGTTCTTTCAACTCTGGTTTATTCATTTTGAAAGTATTTTTTGACACTGGAGCTTCTCCAGGCATTAGGCTTATAGAGAAATCAATATCTCTCCTCGGGGGTAGTCTGGGTACCTCCTAGAATAAATCTTCAAAATCATTTAATACTGCATGGTCTTCAATATTTTATACCTTATCCTTAGATGCTTCCTCCATATGGGCTGCAAATATTTGACATCCCTTCCTGTAGCACTTCTTCAACTGCATTGTTGATATTTCTCTCACAGTAACTGCCCTGGGAATTCCTTGGACTACTCTCTAATTTCCTTCCTCATCCAAGCAAGTGAATTCCTTGTTACGACAGTCTAATATAGCATGGTTATGATCCAACCAATCCATCACAATTAGATAGTCATAGGAACCTAAAGGTAAGATGTTCAATTCATCCCTTGTGCTCAGTCCATTCATGTCCACCAAACATGACTTAACCAACTCAACAACCTTTCTCTTGGCTCTTGTAGCCAATTGCACTAACCAATATTTTCCATGCTTTCTTCTTGGAAAATGAAAACTTTCAACCATACAAGGATCTATATAACTATGACTAGACCCCGAATCAATTAAAATAGTCAAGGCATGGTTATTGATCATACCTTCAAATTCAATCATGTGTGATTGAAACTCAACTTGATTATTGTCTAGGGCTACATAGACCCTTGGTATTCTACTACCCATGTCCTCCATTGTTTTTGCTTGCTGAACATTGTGGACAAATCTCATTTTTTCATTTATGTGTAGGCAATCTCTGTACCTATGATTTCCTTTACAACCCCAACATTCTATAGGTGGTTGTCTTGGCATTTTCCCACCTGATTTATCCTTTCTGGGCTCTCTAAAACCTGTTTTTCCTTGAGGGATATTTCTAAAAAAATGATGGTTTAGTTCCCTTCTTCCTCTGATCCATCATGAATTTATTCTTGTCTTCCCAAGACTTCCGGAAAGTGGACTTCTCTCTTTGTTGTTCATATAAGCATTTTGATATCCTTATAGTTTCTTCCATATTTTTAGGATCAACATATTGTACCTTGTCACTAATGAAATATGACAGTCCACTCAAATATCTTTGAATTTTGAGACAGTCTCAACTTTGATGAAAGGAACATACTTCAACAACTCTAGGAATCTTCTTTCATACTCATCTATTTTCATGCTTCCCAACTTGAGTTCAAATAACTCTTTAATATTTCTGTCATAGTATCTCTTAGTCAAGTATTTATTCTTGAAATACTTCTTGAATTCCTTCCAAGTAATATTTTTCTATTTAATGTGTTGCACCTGCACAAGTTGATCCCACCACATGGATGCCTTTCCTTTCAGTTGATACATTGCAATTCTTCCTTCTGCATGAAAGGAGTAATTCTGCAATTAGAAATATTTCCTCATGCCAAGCAGTCATGTCTCAACATATTCCTCCTTTTGGTGCTCTCCATCAAATGTAGGCGGTTTGATCTTGGTCATTTCCCCCTTCAGTTCATCCACTCCAGATCTCCTATGATTTTTGGTAGAAGATGGGCTTGAACTACTGTGTGTGTTGGCACAGGGATAGACCTAGGGTTCAACTCCAATAGCGCACCAACAAGCCCTAACTACTAGTTATTTCGGCAACACCTGCAAAGGAGATGCAGTCTCACATGAAGCAACTATGGGGGGGTTGGAGGACAGACTTGTCTACAACCAAGGGGAATATCATGTGGATCTAATATTGGAACAATAAAACATGCATATATCACTTATCAGATAGAGCTACTCCACAAAACTATAGATCGGATCTATCAAGGTAATGCAATAGAAATATATCAATAACAGAGAATAGAACACCAATCACACATATGACAAAAAATATACGTGGTTCACCATCTCTCTAGGGATATGTCCACATAACTGTGCTTATAATATATTAGGATAAAGCATACATTGCTTGTCTGCACTCTCAGCTAGAATATCTTCTTTCTTCTCCTCTATATCTCTCCCCTCCCTACACACCTAGTTGTAGGGTTGATCTTCGCACCCAGCTGAATATCTTACAATATAGAAGGCTCTTGTACTCAACACTTATTTCTCACATAATCTTACTCACTCGATCCCTCAATGATAAAGACAACAACAATAATCATAACACCAAGTCGACACCAACCCATCCCAGGTCCTTTAGACCTCTATTTATACATTACAATATCTCAACGACATCCTTAGGCCTAAACCTAGGTGTCAAAACCCTAGATACCAAAACCCTAGGTGTCTAAAACCCTAGGTCAACTTGACCCGCGTTTTCAGGGCTTCATCGACCTATCTTTCCTTCCTTCTCGCACGGTGCTCCAAAGAATCCAGCAGTGGCATTTTCTGATTTCTGACTTTTCCATGATCCTTCTTCCTTGTTGATATATCATCCTTGATCTCCTCATTCAATGGATTTCTTCCTTTTACTTCGCTCCTTCTTTTCTGATCTTTTTCTCACTTAGACCTAGTAACAGTCACTGTGTCTTTTGGGTAGTTCGCATTCTACCTTTTCTTCCTTGATCTTCACTTAATTCCATAACCAAGGGCCAACAGTTCCCCGACACTCACCTATGACTCATCGCAAGGCATTTCAGATCTGACCTTTTTGTTTTACTTCAACTTCAGACTACGCAGGGCAACCTCTTCTTTATGCTCGATCCCTTCTCTCCTTCCTTGTGCAGACTGTATTTTCTATGTCTGGTACCCAGTTTCAACTGCACCTGGTACCTAGACCCTTTTCCTCATGCTTTTACTAAGAGTTGTGGGCCAACTGGGTTTCATAATACAATTTCAACCGGCTCCCATTCACTAATCCTTCCTTCCATTCTCCATTCAAAGTCTTCAACTACGCAACTCCTTCTTCTGTAACATAGGCGATTTCATATGGCCCAAGCCAATGCAATCTAAACTTCCCAAGATGTTTTATGAACTTACTATCATATACCAGTACTATATCACCTTGTTTAAATGCCTTCTTCTTGATGTGTCTGTTGTGGTAGATCTTCTCTCTTTCCTTCTGTACCTACTGATGGAATCCTGCAATAAATTTGTCTTCTTCTAGTTCGACAAACTGTGAAAGTATTTCTCGAATAGCACCAGTGTCCTCCATATATGTAAAGGAAACAATTTTTAGGCTTGGTACCAAATATTTCATTGGGACAACGACTTCAAGACCATACACTAACTTAAAAGGGGTTTTCATTATTAGCTTCTTGCAAGTGGTTCTATAGGCCCATAGTACTATTGGTACTCTTAAATCCTAGTCATCCCTATTCACACTACAAATATTCGTTAGCATTGTTTCCAATATTTTGTTGAATGCTTCCACTGTCCCATTTTCTTTTCGATGGTAAGGTGTTCTCTTCTGATGGTGGACTGCAAATTCCTCGGTCATAGATTCAACTATTTTATTTATGAAATGTTATCCTTGATCACTCATAAGGATCTTTTTGCATCCAAACCTGGTTATGATGTCATCAAATATGAAGCGCACAGATGTAGTTGCAGTACATGCCTTAACTTGTCTTGCTTCGACCCATCTAGTCAAGTACTCTATTGCAGTAATTATGTACCTTGCTCCTGTGCGCTTTCCTGGTGGGTTTATAGGTCCCATGAAGTCAATGGCCCATTTATCAAATTCTTGTAGGGTCAACTATGGTGCTAATGGAATTTCATCTCTTCTGGAAGGTTTCCCAACTCTTTGGCATACATCATAGGCTCTATAATAGTCTTTAGCATCTCTGTGTAAGGTAGGCCACCAAACGCCAGCTCTAAGAACCTTCTACACAATTTCTTTCCCTACATAATGTCCTCCTACGATGCCTTCATGAGATTTTGTGAGGATCAATGGTCACTCTTCCTCCATAACACACCTTCTCAATATCTCATAAGGTACCATATTGTATAGTTGTCCATCTATAAGTGAAAAGTCTACAATGCACACTACTAGTTGTTTCTTCTGTGGAATTGTATAATCGCTAGGTGCTATTCCTGTTGATAGGAACTGGACTATTTCTGTGAAGTGGTCATCAATATTTCTAATGGCCAGTAACTATGCATCCACAAGTGCATCCTCCAAACTGGTCGGCTCTTCACCATGTTCCAACCTTGACAAGTGGTCAGGACCTTTGTTCCTTCTTCCTGGCTTTACAATGATCTCAAACTCATATTCTTGAAATAGAAAAATCCATATGCATATTCTTCCCCCCAACATTGCCTTGTTGACTAGGTATTTCAACATGGAGTGATCAGTAAACATTTTAAAGTGTCCTCCCAACAAGTAGTGGTGAAATTTTTGCAGCGCATACACCATGGCTAACCCTTTTCGCTCAGTAGTGGTGTAATTGATCTCAGCAGTTGATAACTTCATGTTGACAAAGGATAACTGATGGTCAATATCTCCTTCCCCATGTTGTGATAACACTACTCCTAAGGCAATAGAAGATGCATCGGCATGCACATGAAACTCCTTGCTCCAATCTAGGAAGACCAAAATAGGCGTAGTAACCATTTTCTATTTCAATGTGTCAAAACTCTGCTGGAATTCTTCTGTCCAACTAAACTGATAGTATTTCTTCAAAATATTCTCCATGGGTGTTGTAATATGACCATATCCTTTAATGGACTTCCTATAATATCTGGTATGTCATATCACTATGCACAACTTTTTGACTAAAGTATGAGGGGGTAGATCAACTATAATGGCAATTTTATATAGATCTACCAACAATCCCTACTTGCATAGAATATGACCTAACAACACTCCAAATGGTAAGAAGAAGATGAATTTCTTCAGATTCAAGGCAATTTGACACTGCCTGCATTTATCCAACATTAGCCTTAGACATTCAATAATGATTTTTCTATAAACTAAAAACAATCCAATCATCAAAATATGCTTCTAGAAATTTATGTAGGAATTCTTTGAATGCTTCTACCACCACCTTGGAAAACATGGTTGGGGAATTCTTCAATCCAAACGACATCAATGTATACTGGTAGGATCCTCATTCTGTTGCAAATGTGGTCTTATGGTGACCTTCCTTGGCAATCTAGATCTGATGGTATCCTAAAAATCCATCTGTAAAAGAGTATACCTCCTGGCCTCCCACATTATCTAACACTTCGTCAATGAATGGCGTAGGGAAGGGGTCATGCAAAAAGGCATCATTCATCTTCCTGAGATCTACACAAATCCTGATCTCTTCTGTCTTCTTGTCTTGGACCACCATAGGACTCATCCACTCTGATTCTTCTATGGGTTCTATGATCCCTGCTTCCAGCATTCGATCGAGCTCAATCTTTACTTTCTCCTTATATTTAGGGTTCAATCTGTAAGGTCTCTGTCTGAATTGTCTTGCATATGGATTCAAAGGGATCATCATCTCTCCCATAGGCTCTTTAATGCCCTTCATATGCATGAACTTGGTTGGAAACAAGTCCTGATATTCATGCAGTAATTCTGTAATCTTGTCAATAGTGGCAGCATCCCAATAATCTCCAACATTTGCAAGCTTTGGTGTCTGTTATGTTCCAATATTGACCTTCTTAATATTTATTGGTTGTCCAATGAATGGTAAATCAAATCCTAGTCCTTCCACATCTCTTTGGCCCTCTGTTTCTGTGATGTTGACCTTCCTAGGCTCATCTTCTTCATCAACATTGATGTTGTAACAACCTTGCAATTTCTGAAGGGGCACGGTCCATTATTCCTCTTCTTCTCTAAAGGGATTCTAGAGGCCTCCTCAAATACTTAATGTCTTATAATCTGTAATGCTTGATCTATTGAAGGATATTGACTTTCAAATAATAAGCTAGTTACAAAATTCTGAGTCATACCTTCCCAATCTGTAGTGATGAGGCACATCTCTACTTGAAGGTACCAGTTGATAAGGGTTGTGTCGAGTGTGTTAATGAATTTGTGCACCCATTTCTCTTGAGGAATGTTTCTCTAGGCTTCCTACAACTTCGCACATGGTCCTTTGGACAAATTCAACCTGTATACCGAACTTCATAGCCTTCTACTTGTGTTGAGAACCACATTGTCAACAAAGTATGACATTGTACCCATTTTGTAATGTTGTTTTTGTGTGTCCCCCACCATCTTGTTGGTGTTTCTTTTAAGGCCTCATCCATTTCCAACAATCTCTTTTGTGTTGGTACACTTTCTTCAAAGTCCTCTAAGAAGGCTTCTAATGAATTTAGACCATCAAAGGTGGGTAGGTTACTTACTGTTGTGCCGATCCAATGAAATTCTCTAGTTAATCTAGCACATCTCCTTGTGGATACTTCATACATTTTTTTCTAACAGTTCTCCAGTGCTTCTTCTGAATATGATGAACATGCATTGTCACTTCGCCAACTTAAGTTCCCATCAGCCGTAGGATTAATGTAATCCTATTGTCTAGCTATTAGTTTGTATATGTTTTCTAGTTCATATGCGTGGTTTTCTTCTCTGATAGGTTTTGTGTATCTATGACCTTCACTTGGATCTAAAGGTGCGATGACCCTAAGGCCATCTATTTCAAACATCATACGTCTTTTCTTTAAATCAACCACAATAGAATTGTTGAAAGCCCAATCAATTCCTAACAGTGAAAGGTAAGGACAGTTGTCATCAACTATCTCAATTACCTCAAAATGTACAAACACCCTTACTCAGTTGATGTCCATAGGGACATGTTCCAATCTGCCAAAGGGGATTACTTCTTGTTTATTAGCCATCCTAAGCCTGATCAGGGAATAAATCAACTTCAATTTTCCAATCAGTGCCCAATTTTGCTTCTTCATGACATTGACCTCCAACCCTAAGTCGAGGACCACATAGACTATATCATATTCTCCAATCTGAGCATTCAGGTGTAGTTCCTTATTTGTCCTTATTTTCTTGGATAGTTGATGTACTGCTTTATTTAATAAAGGATCTACTCTTACTATCTCATATTTTTTGATTAAATTTTTCATCTCTTGTACAACGCTCTCATCCTGAATCAACTTAATACAAGTATATAAAAATTCCATGAGCTTGCTTACCTCTTTTCCTTCTTTTGGAAAAGAAGATTGATCAAATGCCATAGGCATTCCATATTATCTTACTTATGTTCGTGTTCTCGATGAAGAGCCCTGGTATTCTTTGAACTCTTTTCTTGCCTCCTCAAATACTTGTCTTTCTTTCTTTGCATCAAAAGTTTGGGTCTTCTCTGTATCTTTCCTGACTCCTCAGTCTTTTGTGGTCCTTCCTTGGGTCATTTTGTCTTCTCCTATAACAATGCCTCCTTTGGTGATAACAATGACTCTAGGGTCTTCTCTGTGAGGTTCAACGTATATCAATTTAACTTGCAGGTTCTTCTCAGGTCCTCATCTTTCTTGAAGCTTAGCTAGCAGCATAGGACAATCTTCTATAGCGTGTTCAAAGGAACTGCAGTAGCTGCAAGTAGTGAAAGGGTTCTAATAGTCCCTTGCTAAGTGTCCTAGTTATGTGCAGTTATAACATATTATCTTTCCTCAACCTCGACCCATTCCTCCTCGTCGTCCTCTTCCTTTGAATCCATCGTGAGGATTGAAGTTTCCTCTCCCAGGGGAGTTATACTGTGTGGTGTTTCCTTCCTGCTGTACTTCACCTTGAATTTTGTATATGTCTCTTGACCTTTCATGCATGAGATCGTAAGCCCTACAATCCCTATCATCATGCCCCACAAACTTACATAATGTGAAATACAAATTTGTGGGTGTCTGAACATACTTTTGCATGTAATAGAACTGACCAGGGTGATGTCTATTTATGCATACCTCGCACTAGGGTAGAGTGACTTGCTTCAAATGGCTTGGAGCCCTAGAGGCCAAGTATTCATGGAATAGCGGACAGTGTTCCTTTTCCTGGCCTTCTGATCTGCATCTGACACACCATATGTCTTCTCTTTTATCTTTTCCCTTGTATATTTTCATATCTTCAACCCGCAGAGACAAACTAGTTAGCTGACTCAAGATTTGACAAATACCTGAACTAGATTCTCCCATAGGGGATGATTCTAGATTCATGGTGATATCCATTGTCTCATCCTTTGAATAAATCTTATGTTGCATCAGAGGAACTTTGATGTGTGGTAAGAGGGTAGCAATGAACCATTCTTTGTTCTCCTCATCTGGGATCTAAAAATTCAATCGACCAGTTAAGGTCTTGAATCTCTGATCGAATTCCCAAATGGGTTCGGCTACCTTCTTCTTGATCTGTTTCATCTCTGTAATACATTGTGATTCTGATTTGGGTTTCTTGAATTCTACAATCAACTCATTCTTTATCTTATTCAACGACTTAGGTTTTGCGAGTCCTTAGACAAGTTTCATGTACTAGCTTAGTGTGTGATCCCTTAGGGTAGTACTAAACTGGGTTCTTTTAACAACTTCGTCGGTGAAATTTTTAATATTCCATACAGCTTCACATAGGAACTAGTGTTGATCAGGGTCTTTAGACCCATCTCCCCTAAAAATAGGGAGCCTCATCTCATCTTCTGTAGATCTTCCTAGGGTTCCTGACGGAGTATGTAGTGGACTACGAGTGACAGTGCTTTGAATGCACAGGTGGCTTGGATTACTGTGATTGCTTAATGCTACTGAATCAACAGGAGGGATAATAGTACTTACTTCAACAGTCTACGTAGTTCCTAAGGTTTCAGGCTCTTCCCGGTGAGGATCTTCAGCTTTCCCTTCCTCTTCTCTAGCGGGTTTTGAATGTTCTTCGTCTGTTAGATCTACCTCTTCTCCACTGTATAAACCCTCATCCATGTAGTTCTGCTTAAATAGGTTCGCAAGGTGAAATTATCTGAATTCTCTCCCATTGCGTGTATATCTAGCCTCTGTGTCGTTGTCGCTATCAGAATTCTTGAACATTATCTTTTTCAAATCTGACCAATCTACTATATCTTCAAGATGTTCTTCTGATGCAATAGCATCTTGATTATCAACTTTAGAAAGTGTAAAAATTTTCCTCTAGGTCCCTTGAAGAAATATCTCTTGGCTTGGCTATATAACTCTACTCTGTCAACACTAAACTCGGTGATGTACCCTACAATGGTGATATCAAACCAGTGATCTACTGCTCATGACATGGCATTATCAACTCTCTTGACCTTCTTGATCAGCGTTGACATCCAAACCACAGGAGGTATAAATCTGATCTCAAACTGGGTATCTGCTAACCTAGCTAACCACTCATATAGCTCCTGATGGATCCCTCCAAAGCAAATATTGTGTATATCAATAAATATATATCTCTCCAACCAATCCTCTGTACTAATATTAGGGTTCTTGTTCTAGGCTTCAACGAAGTCCTTTTCTTGATCCTCTATCCACTTTTGAGTCTTTGTCTTTGATAGAAACCACCTTGACATTCACTCAAGAAGATTCTTATCCCGACAACGAAACCATTTTTTGGCATAGGGGAAGACCCAGGGTTCAACTCCAAGAGCGCACCAACAAGCCCTAACTACTAGCCCTTTCAGCAACACCTGCGAAGTAGATGAAGTCTCACCCGAGGCAGCTATGGGGGGGTTGCAGGAAAGAGTTGTCTACAACCAAGGGGAATATCAAGTGGATCTAATAATAGAACAATATAGAATGCATATATCACTTATTAGCTTAGATATACTCCACACAACTATAGATCATATCTATTAAGGTAATGCAATAGAAATATATCAATAATAGAGAACAAAACACCAATCACACATATATGTGAATGATAAAGACAACAACAAAAATCATGACACCAAATCGACACCAGCCCATCCCAGGTACTTTAGACCTCTATTTATACATTACAATAGCTCACCGAAATCCTTAGGCCGAAACCTAGGTGTCAAAACCCTAGATACCAAAATCCTAGGTGTCTAAAACACTAGTTCAACTTGACCTATGTTTTCAGGGCTTCGCCAACCTGTCTTTCCTTCCTTCTCACATGGTGCGCCAAAGCATCCAATGATGGCATTTTCCGCTTGTTGAGTTGTCCATGATATGTCTTCCTTGCAGATCTATCATCATCGATCTCCTCATTCAATGACTTGCTTACTTTTACTTCACTCCATCTTTTCTTCTCTTTTGCTCACTTTGACCTAGTAACAGTCACTGTGTCTTCCACATAGTTCACATTATGCCTTTTCTTCCTTGATCTTCGCTTACTTCCATAACTAAGGGCCAACAATGTGCCCTCCTGTTGGAGTGCCCTTGGGAGTGATGATGGTGTCTTCCAACACTCCTTGATTTCCTCTTCTCATCAGGAGACCTGTGACCTCATGATTTATTGGAGTCACTCTCCTTATACAATTTCTTTTATATCCTTTCTAGGCTCTGTATCAACTTTATGTTGAATTATCCTTGTTGTTCCCTGGATTTCATGAGCTTTATGTTATCTACTGGGTGAGTTTGGAAATCTTTCTGCAATCTTTCAATGATTTCATCATGTCTCCCTCCTTATCTATATCTTCTCCATTCCCATTGGATTTTGATCCTTCATCTCCCAAATGGACATCCATTCCTTTAGTTTCATTCTCAAAACTGAAAGCATTATGTGCCTCCATTTCTCTTCACTAAGAAGCAATTCGGTTCGGTTTTGACAATCTTTAACTCTACAAATACAATGTGCAGTCAACCAAAATTTGTCAGGCTATCATTCCTTAACAAATTCCACAGTATTCATAAACAAATTTCATTAAAGAAAATGTTTAGATTTTATTATGTGGTTCTCGAGCAATCAAGAATCCCCACGGATCTTTTCTTTCTGATATTTTCTCTATTCTACAATGATTTTTCAGGCACTAGCCCCATTTTCTTAGCCCCTAACCCATGTGACCATGGGTTTTGGCCAAGTGCTATATCGACAGGCACTTACTCGAGACTTCGGGCCTCTGACTTTGGAATTTTTCAAAGCACAATGCATCGAATCTCTCAGAGTTCTGGATTAACGAACTCATGAAGTAGGGTGGATCAACAGTCCACGACTACCTAGCATCTAACGACTGACACCCACTATGGAACTTTAGACATCTTATTAAGAACCTAATACCCGAATACAAAATATCACAATAGATCCAAAGATATCTGAATACAATCACCGCACAAGATATATGAAACCATATAGAAAACCACAACTTTATTATAGAAACCCTTGAGGTAGGGAAACACCATACAATGGATCCTATTATGGAAGGGATCCTCTCCTGTTTACTTGCCTCTTCGAGGGGGCTTCCTCCTATTGAGCTACCACTCCAAATAAAATACTTCTCTTCATGTCTCATTACATTTCTTGAAACCCTTTATATAGTGCTACCATCACCTAAGAACATTCTAGAGGAGGAATCTTCTAGAAGTAGAACCTTCTAAGAAGTCCTCTTACATTTATTATATCTAA
>JZKD02S0147551.1:240849-253799 GCA_000966675.3 Picea glauca
GGTACATGGTTGAGACAAGTAGTTGATGAGTTGGCACATACATGAGGTGTATAGTTGATGATGTTGGTACATATTGATGAGTCATAGTTGATGAGTAGTTGAAACATTATTGGTAAATACTTGGTACGTGGTTGTTTTCACTTGTTTATGGTACATTTTGGTGCATGGTTAATGTACTTGTTTATGGTACAGGTTGATTACAGGTTGAGGTACAGGTTGATGCATGGTTGATGCATGGTTCAAGTTTATTAGTACAGGTTTATAGTAGTATATCTCACAGTGATAGTGTTATAGTGGTTCCATCATTCTACTTCTACTTCAGGGTGGTTGGACGGAGAAAGGATAGGTGGTTGTAGCCACCTTCTGGTTGTAGTTGAAGAACATAGGGGGTTGTATCATCCTTTTGGTTGTAGTTAGAGAATTGGGGAGTTGGAGCTTCCCTCAGGTTGTAGCCTGAGAAACTAGGGGGTTAGAGCCTCCTTCCAGTTGCAGCTGGAAAACAAAGGAAGTTGGTTTTCCAATGAATGTAATTATTCAAGACTAATTAGAAAAAGCATTTTGTGGTTTTCTCTCCGATTTGGGTTTCCACGTAAAACACTGGTGTACTGTGTATGTGTGTGATTTTTCATTTCTTATTTCTCATTATTGGATAATAATTCTACATTGATAACATTTGGATTATTTGAAGAAAAAGGATTATAATTATGCTATTATTGATTCACGCCCCCTCTCAGTAATCCAACATATTTCCCTAGAATATCATGATGAGAACTAGCTACAAACCATTGACTATGAACACATTTCGTTCAGATGCAGAAAATGTCATGAGCATGGGTACCTTTTCAAGGACTACCCCCTCAACGCCATAAGAAAAGATGGTAACCCAGAATCCAAAAAAATCAAAGATGGCTTCATCCAAGTGTCAGGAAGGTGAAAACAAGGAGGACAAAGACCGGTAGCCCAGAAAAACAAAGATCAAACCTCAGGCAACCAATATGATATTCAGCAACAATATTCGAAGAACGTGGACGCCTCACAGGTTCTTCCTACAGAGAAAACACCTTAGAAAACAGATAAAGGGAAAGAAGCATAAGCTCATGATCCAACCCTAACCACTCCCCTAGCTGACTCCAACACTACAACCATGGAGCAATCAAAAATCGAAGACGAAGATGAAAAAATGGATTTAGATGAGCAAGAATTGGCAGTCTTTGACCTGGAGCACATGGATCACACATATCGACACCAAAAAATCTATAACATACCCCAAACTAGTTGGAAAAATTCCACAAGGTATTCCTTAACTCCTGAGTAGGATCCACCACCAAATCCAATGCGAGACTGGGAATACAAGGAAATACGTAGAAAGAACAATGCAAATCCCAGAAATATGAAAAAAAAAGAGGACAAAAATCAACCAGCAAGCTCATCCAAGAGATAGGGCACTTCATGGTTAACTCAGGTCAGATCCATCTCATCTTTGATAGTTTTCCCCCCCTCCCCTCCCAGTCCTCATCATGAATATTATCTCTTAGAATATAAGAGGACTCAATAGTCGTAGTAAGCAAAAGCTACTACGGGATATGATAATAGAAGCGAAACCAGATATAATGATGCTCCAAGAAACAAAATACACCACTGAATATATGGACAAGCTCCTCTCTTCTTGTTGGAAACAAGTGAAATGGATCTACACAGCGGCCATGGGCACAACCATGGGTCTGTCTCTCCTTTGGAACCCAAACTCAGTCACTTTGGAAAACATTTTCACAACTAAATGGTCCATCTCGGTAGCCTACCGACTCATTGGATCCAAAAAACCCCACTATCTAACAAACGTCTATGGAACAACCATATTGAGGGATTAGCAAGCCATCCTAAGGAATCAAGAGTACCTGGCTACCCTAACTAAGGGGAATAGATGGATATTGGGAGGGGATTTCAACATGATCTGCAATCTGGACGAGAAGAGAGGGGGAACACATCGAATTGAAGTAGAGTCCAGGGATTTTCAGAACCTTATAAACAACTTAAACCTCATCGAAACAGAAACCTCAAATGGCCTCTTCACCTAGACAAATTGAAGAACCAGATCCCATAAAATATCTTGTAGGTTGGATCGATTTCTTCTCTCGGACTCCCTCATGCTGGAAGGCACAGCTTTGGAAACGTGCATTCTCAAGTTCCATGGGTTGGACCACTGGCCTATCCAACTGTGGTTGGACATTCCTACCACCCCAGGTTGAAAACCCTTCAGGCTGGAATAATTCTGGCTTAGTCACCCAAACTTTCAACAAAAAGTCCACACCTGGTGGAGGGAGGCAGCGGTACATTACGGCTCCAAGATGTATAGATTCCAATAGAAACTCACAAACTTCAAGTAGAGGCTCAAGACATGGAACAAACACACCTTCGAAAACATATTCAAATACCAAAAGCAACTAACATACCAAATGGGCATCGTACAAAGTCAAATCTGTGAGAAGGGGATATATGATGACCTCAAAGCTCAGGAAGCAGCAATAATCCAAAAGATTGAGGAAAGAGAATCCTAAGAAGAGATCTTGTGGAATCAAAATTCACGCATCCAATGGCTCAAGGAGGGAGACAGAAACACCAAGTTCTTCCACAGATCCACCATTCAAAGAAGACATACCAATCACATCACTCGGTTAATCTCAGACAATGGGAAAATCATCCACTCCCATGAGGATCTAGAGGAGGATTTGGTTACCTACTACCAAAACCTCTTGACGGAACCTAAGAAGTATAGATATCAATCCATCACTAGGGTCATGTATCACATACATACTTTAATCATGGAAGAGTAGAATTTCACACTCCTACAACCCATCATGCTCGAGAAAGTAGATCAGGCGATCCAGGACACCCCTAAAGGTAAACCCCCAACACCAGATAGATTCATCACCAACTTCTTCCACCATTGTTGGAAAATGATCAGAGAGGATGTTTGGGAGATCATCAAAGACTCCAGAGTCTCAGGTTAGGTCCTCCCTACCCTTAACACAAAGTTCCTCACTCTGATCCCAAACTAAGAGCTCATCATCCATCCCAAGCAATTCAGACCAATCGCTCTCTACAATGTCATCTACAATATTTTAACTAAGGTTATAGAAAGAAGACTCAAGCCTATCCTCCCCATCATCATTTCTCCAGAGAAATTAGGGTACATGGAAGGAAAACAAATCCCGGACAACATCATCTTAGCACATGAAGTGATTGAATCCTTGCAAAAGACCCATACTTTAGGTATGCTCTTAAAGATGGATCTCTCTAAAGATTTTGACAAGATAATTTGGGACTATATGCGCTTGATGATCCTAGCCTTTGGTTTTGACCCCTCTTAGGTAGATTGGATCATGAATGTCACCTATTCTTCCTTCTTCTCAATCCTTGTCAATGGAGTCCCTTCTAGTCCTTTCTCCCCCACCAGAGGAATCAGGAAAGGAGATCCTTTATCCCCATTTATTTTCATTATCATGGCAGAAGGTCTCAGTCGATCTATCTAGGATGCTATAGTAAACAATTATTTGGAAGGACTTTCATTGCATGGCATCCATCCTCTGGTCTCTCAAAACCAATTTGTCTATGACACTCTGATAATGGGCTCCCCCATAGTCATGGAGGCCCACACCTTCCTTTCCATCTTACAAACTTTCTGTGATGCTTCAGGATTGGACATTAACAAGGACAAGTCCCAGATCTTATTTTTCAACACACTGGTTTCGATTCAACACCACATCTCAGAAATATTGGGTTTCACCCACAACTCCCTTTCGTCCAAGTACCTAGGCATCCCCCTATTAGATAACACCCTACGAAATAGTTCGTGGGAAAAAATCCTCACCTCCTTCACAAAAAGACTCTCCTCTTAGACCTATCATTCTCTCAATATCCCTAGTTGGCTCATACTCCTTAAGTTTGTGTTGCAAGCCTTGCCTATTTATACCTTCTCATCCCCATCCACCCCAAATTTCATCCTCAATTCCATAAGAAAATTGCAAAGAAAATATCTTTGGAAAGGTCTCAAAATAGGGAAAAAGTTGGCGCTGATCAGCTGGGATAAGCTTTATAGAGCCAAGGCTCAAGGGGGTCTGGGAATAAGGGACCCCTCAACCATGAACAAAATTTTTAGTGCTAAGATCTGGTGGAGATGGTTGAAAAGGCCTCAAGACCTCTCAACCAATATTTGCAGAAGAAAGTACACTCCTAACACGGTGGAAAGAAATCTCATCAGATGGAACGGAGACACCCCTGGCTCCCTAATCTGGACAACAGCCAAGAAGAATCGGCACCTTGTAATCAATCATGCCTTTTGGGAAATACAAAATGGTCAAACAACCTTCTTCTGGAAGGATTCATGGAAATAGTTACCTATTTTGGTTCAAGAGGCCTGGGCTAACACCTTCAGCACCCCAGCTACTCAAGTGAGACTGACAAAAGTGGCAGACTAATGGATGGACAATCCAGCGGAAACCACATGGATATGCCGGAAATCTATGGGAGAGGAACTACATATCGATGCATAAGTAGATCTCCATCCTTGGTACAACTTGATCAACACATGGAAAATCCCCATCATTCCAGGAGAGGACTTCCTTCAATGGGGACATTCCCCAAGGGGCACCTTCAACATCCAAGAATTCTATGTCATCAAGACTTATTCCGATCTCTTCCCCTCAAGGAAATCTTGGAAAAAAATATGGTCACTAAAGAACTGGCCAAAAATCAACATCTTCCTTTGGTTGGTCACGCATGAAAGAATTCTTACCTGGGACAACCTTACCAAAAGGGGGTTCACCGGACAGTCCATTTTCCCTCTGTGTAGGGAGGAGGCAGAAACAATAAATCATCTCCTTAACATCTTCCCCTTCACCACCCATGTTTGGGATCAATGTGCATCAATCATGCACACCTTGGATTGTAAGAGGGATAGCATCAACACCACCATCAAAGAATGGAGAGAAGTGTATTTCCAATCACCCATTCTCAACCGTATATGGAAATTTCTCCCAAGTTTTATCCTCTAGAAAATATGGAAGGAAAGGAATAGAAGGATATTCAGGAACACCCAACTCCCTTGGAAACATTGTTGGACTCAAAGATGCCACAATGTATTGGGAAAAATTAGACTGTAGCATTGGACCGAATCAAACCTACGGTGCCCAATTCAGGAACAAATAATCTTGCGGTATTGGAAATTCAACCTGATTCAGCACACACCTTCTGCTCCTCGAAAAAATCCATTAGGGATAGCCCTACTCATTGGTCCCCCCCTTCGGATGGTTTTATCAAATTCATTTTTGATGGATCCTCCAAAGGAAACCCTGGGGCAGTTGGCTTTGGAGTGGTCTTCCAAAGCCACCAGGGAAACATTCTTCTCATCACCTTAGGCAGCTTAGGCCACACGACAAACAATTTTTCATAACTATGGGGGCTCACCAGAGGCTTGCAATTGGCCATAGAGCACAACTTAACCAAGCTAATAGTGGAAGGAGACTCGCTAATCATTCTCAATCTCTTTCGGAAAATCTTGAATGGCACTGACCCAGAGAGAATATCACCATGATGGTGACTTTCTCATGGTCTGAGGACAATTGAAAAGATTATTCGACCCAATCAGGCCTTCATCCCCTCTCATGTATGGAAAAAGGTGAATCATATTGCTGGTGAACTAGCCAATATTGGAATGGATTGGGAAGGACCATAGCTACTCTACCAAGGCTCCATCGACCGGACGCACCCCATCCTTCAACGATGCAAGGATAAGACTCAATCCATAGAAAATCCCCAGATGGGGTGCCAGTGTGGGCCAAATGTCACCAGAAGAGGACGCGAGGTAGCCAACATGGTGATGACCATGTGACCGAAGTTTGTCACACCCTACCTCCACCCTCATGCATTTAAGCTAGACTTGTGCTAGCCAAGGCGCCATTACTCTTAGTGTGCCTTGCCTAATCTTTATGTCCTGTCAATGGCTCAAATCCATGAACCAAACTTTACTCAGCTCTTGTGCACTTGCCTCTTTCATCATTCTCGGCACCATGATCTCCACCATATGAATTCATAGTTTTTCTCTCCTACGATCGAGACATCCTACTATTTTCACTCCTCCTAGCTGCTCCTACGCTACCTGTGCTTCATTTAGGAACTTTCAAATCTCCTCAGTGTCTCACGCATTTCGAGACAAAGGGGTAAATCCAAGAATAGCTCGGCCTAGAAGCCCAGCTGGTCGCGCGTGGTTCTCCGACCCTAGCCTCCACCATCTCCCAAATTGTCACCCTCTTCACCTTCCTTGCCCTGTTCTCAGTCACAATCTACTCAATACTTAGAAACCTCCTGCCCCTTTCCTCGCCCTTCACAAGATGGCTAGAGTGGTTCGCCATCTCGGGAAATTCCCTGGGTTTCAACCCAAGACCCTTATTTGATTTGGCTTCCACCTCGCTGCCACATCCTACAGTCCCACCCAAATTACTGGAAAGTGCACCAATCCATCTAGGGACCACAGCCAACCAACCTTACCATCGACCGTAATCATATATCCTTGGACCTCAACCAAAGCCTCACTCCTTCACAGACTCAGTACTAGGCTCACAATTTCAGAATATCCTTGCAATTCTTCAAGGTATAGTCTTTGAATTATGGCAAGGCATGGATGACCTACAGTTCTGGATGGAGATCCTAGACGGGAATACATCAACGCTCTTGAAATTTCTCTCAACTCTGCAGGGAAAATGCCACTCAACATTGGGAGATGATGATGCCACAGGGGGTGGAGACAAAGACGACACAGGGGCTAGAGGCAAAGATGACATAGGGGTGGGATGTGATGGGGACACATGTGTTGCCATGTACAAGCCCATGGAGGAGGGAGGGACATTGGTCGAGGAGGAAGTAGCACCAACCGCAGACCTAACGACCAATGCCACTTCCCTCAACGTGTGGCCACACTACAATCCCACCACATGACCTGCACAGGTGTCTTCATGCTTTCTTAGCAGGTTTTATGAATTTCCTTTTGCCTGATAGGGTCTTTGGTCATATTATGTATGTATCTTTTATGTCAGGGTTAGTTGACAGGACGACTTGGACTCCCACAGGGGTCTAGAAATTTTATGTTTAAGTCTATGCAAATTTTAATACTGGCACCTTAAGACAATGGGATTTATTTTGACCAACTAACTGAACTGGTTTCCCTCTAGGGAAGTTTAGTTCTTACAGTCCAGGATACTGTAATTTCTTCTTTTTGAAGGATTTTTATACAAATATTACTTACAAAAAAAAAAAAGTGGCATTAGAGGAATAATTTAAACTCTGTGTGAATGAAGGTTTAGAATCATTCCACCCAAAAGATGTGCAGAGAGACTTGTAGAAAATATAGCCATGGAACGGTAAATGAGGCAACTCCATGTGATATTGAATGCCATGGAGACAATGTAGAGAAGAGAACTTGATGTTGCTTACATTAGCAAATTTAAGAGTGAATAAATGGAAGTAGAAGGAGCTGCAGAGGAACGCTTGTTGAAAGAAGTTGTAAAAATGGGAGCCAGAGAAAAAATGGAAGTCTCGATGTATGAAGGACAATTGGATGTTGAGGAGCTCCTGAATTATATAAGGGAATTAGACAAGTACTTATATTATGAGCAAATTGAGGATGAAAAGAAGGTGAAGCATGTTGTTACTAGACTAAAGGGACATGCAACGCTATGGTGGGATGAATTGCAAGTCGATAGAAGGAACAAAGGTAAGCAAAAAATAAAAAATTGGGATAGGATGGTACTAAATAAAAAGCTAAGTTCATACCTAAGGACTACAATATCAATCTATTCAGTATATTGAAGAACTTGAGATAGAAGGGCTTGTCAGTGAAATAATAAACTGAAGAATTTTACAGGATGAACATCATATCAAGAAATAAGGAGAGTGATGAAGAAAACATTTCCAGGTATATTAATGGCCTGAGATATGAAATTCTGGAGGAAATCAGTATCATGAAAATGGTAATGGTGGAATATGCTTATCAGGTAGCACTGAAACTAGAGGAGAAGCTGGCCAGAAAACAAAGAAAACGAAACAGAGGAAAGAGCCCAAGCAGAGGTAAGAGAACTGATTGAGAGAAGTTCCAGAAACCTGTTGGCAGGCACACATAATTTTTTGATATTTAACACTTTCAAAAGAGATTACACTTTCTGTAGCTGCCATCACCTCTACTTTGTAAACATTTTTCTGAGTTTTGAAATGATTAATTAAAGCTTACCTTATTAATCTTTATTGTTTTCATTCTCATTTGTTTTATTTTTAATTCATGACTATAAGCATGAATTAAAAATAAAACTTGGTTTGGTTCAATAATTTTGTGTTGTAGCAATATATTTTTAAAAGCCACCCATAAGTAATTAAAATTCAAATCTTATCAAATGTTTGATTAATCCATTATTGAATTTTTGTTTTAATGTGGTTGTTATGAATTCAATGGTCTGTTGGTTCATTGTCGAATTGTTTTGATGCATGACAAACCTTGGTTAAAATGTTAATATTCTTCTCATGAGTTTAGTGATCCTATCAGCATTCATTGCATTGATTACAGACATGTTGTACTTGCATTTTTTGCTTACCTTGCTGGCTCAAAACATTAATGAAGTTATTCATTATCTGCATAGGGTTTTGTACTATGTAGGTTTCGGCACTCATCGTGTGATATGGTAAGGAATTCAATGAACCCTTTGGTATTCATTCTCACCATTTCTCCTATCCGATTTATGATCACCCCCAAGCTCTGATATTTTCGTGCTTCCACTCTCCATTCAGACCTATTTTTGTTGCTCGCACGTTGGGAATATAATGCTATTCTGAGTGATTTTTGTTGCATCATTGTTATAGTGGTCATGGCACCCGTCATTCGTATAGAGCCAAACATATGCCAGGACTTACTATCCCATGCCAATGATAATGATGACTTAAAGGATCATGGCTGGAATATTTTCCTCAAGAAGTTCAAGGGTTATAATCTCTATGTTTCAGAATCTTTCGCACAAACCTTTGATGGTTTCAGAGCTAATATTGGAGACATACAATTAGAATTGATAAAGGATTTCGTGATCAAAGAAATAGGGCTCCCATCAAAGGGAGAGATGTGGTTTAAAAATTCCAGAATAGAAGAGGTCCTATGGATTTTGTTTATGACCTCTCGTAAAACCACTTGTTGTATAAAAGGTATTCTCGTCGCTCTGTTAAAACCTAGATGACATAGTTTACTGTTAATCTGAATAAATTTGTTATGTTCAAAGGTCAATACAGTCTGGTTTTTCTATACCATATCCATTTTCTTATGAATTTCATAGGTTTTGAGTTATATATGTCCTTTTACCTACTGATGAGTCTCTACAAGATGTCCAAGAGTTACAAATGACAGGGTATCAATTCGAGCCTGTTCCACCATGGACTTGTTAAAATTTTGTTGGTGTATCATCTGTCGAACATAGGTGACAGTTGGGAGATCTTTCTGCTGAGAAATGGCTTCACCCAGGCTGAACCTACAACCGACGCTCTTTTAAATGAAAACCCTAACTCAAACAAGATAGTGGTTGAAATCCAATTCGTTAATTCAATTAATGAACCAAATTTTATTGATAAAATCCCTCTAGATAAAGGATCACCATGTAGGTTTTCACCTGCAAGATATTCAGAAAAAGTGACTACCGAATTGAATTCAAATGATCCTCATGTGCCTGTGAACGATGTTAGTTTGAACGTTAATGTTAAATCTGATTTCAAGAAACTCTGTACAGGAAGGAAACAACAGTGCACAGATTTGGGTTTCAAGAATAAGAAGGTCAGCTGCCTAATCTCTAAAAAACTATGAAACATAAAGGATACTCATCTGATCTTGATCGATCTGATCAAGATCGATGAGGGTTTATATCGTGAAGTAGAGGATTTATTAGCTCGAGAATATCCAGAAGGTCAGTGTTCCAGAAGGGAGATCACCCATGTCAAAGCATATGATTTTGTGACCAATTTACCTCCATGTCTCAAAGGTAAAGAAGGAGTTTTGGGTATTGGGCATGATCTGAAACAAACATAAGGTAAGACTGAAACACCCTTGGTCAACGGTGTCTTGCGTCGATATTCCATGTCCCCTGTACACTATGAAATATGTCTCGATTGGGTAGAGAACTACTATACCGATGTTCCTCTCTTACAGGTCCGAATTAGAAGCTTGAATGCTCAGAACAATCTGTTGAAGCAAGAGAAAATTGATCTCAAGGAATATACAGAGAGGAAGAATAAACAAATCAAGAGGTCTGGAAATATAGTCTTTAATAATATGACCAGTGTCAAAGAAATTATAAACTCTGAATTGTTCAATCCCTCTTTGGATAATTTTTAATGGTAAAACAATTTTATTTTCATTTCATTCATTTCTATTATATAAGTCGAAATTAGTAGATTTGAATTTTGATTTCATTTACTAAAATTAAGACTGGCTACAGAACCTATGATTCTTTAGCCAAGTCCCTTTTTAATAATAATTAGTAATTAGTAATTGCTTTTCTAATTTATCAAATTGGTTTTGCTATTCTCAGGAAATGGGAGATTGTGTTGTTGATTGCTTGGAGAAAATAATTTCAATTATACGCTTAAATGATCAGTAGTTTCTCCTTCTTTATGTTTTATAAAACTTTGACCTAATTTTGAACAAACCAACTCTTGTATGAGTGCTTTCCAATTCACTATTTTTTTAATACTACTTGATTTTGGGAGATTCAACTCTATCCTGTGTGGTATGAGTATTTGGATCCTGAATTACTTTAAATATTGTTCACTCTTGTGGAGAAGGACATCTTTTTTTCAAACACATTATGGACACGGAATTCCCAAGACTGTATGGAAAAGTTGTTCACATCTAGTCTTTAGACTAGCATGACATTGTTCCATTACGTTTTTCCATTTATATTATGGAATATTAATATGTTAAAAATCTTTAGTCTTATTAGCATATAATATTTCATTTTGTTCAACACTTTAAATTATGTCTATAATTTTTTGTTCATATATTGTATCTATGATCGTTATTTCATTTTAATATCATTTATTTAGGCTTGATGTTAAATTGATGTCTTATATGAATGCTTCATGTTAAATTTATTTTACTATAAGCATTCATCATTACAAGGTCACTAGATCTATATGTTTATTTCTATGCTCTTATATCATTGCCCCAAAAATACCTTGAGTTTATTCTGGGAATGTTAGCACAAGCATGTTACAGGTTTCTTGTTGGCATGTTTTTAGATAGAGGTAGAGTATGTGTATTTGTCATTGATGGTGAAGATCGACACGATCAGATGGCGAAGATCAACACGATCAAGTGGTGAAGATCAGCACGATCAGTAGCGTAGCGATAATGGAAAGACCAGCAGTGTAAGCTTAGAAGGAGGAAAACTGTCAAAGCATGACAAAGGTTTCAAGAACAACAAATGTTTCATTTCGGAGTTTCGTAGATCCAGAAATCCAAAGGAAAGAGGGTTGAACTCATGATGTGATAAATCGTGATAACAATCCTGAACGTTGGAATCATAGGACACATGGCAAGTGATTGGAATTTTGCTGACTTGCACATTGGAGGAGTCAACAGAGCATGGTGTGGGAACTTGTGATATGTGAGATCAAAAAAAAATCTGGACCATCGAATCATCAAGATCATGGACCGTTGATCAGGCATGTTGAAGGCCTATGAAGTTTTGAAATCGTGATAGGATCTTGATTGTTGATCCAAGAGGGACATGTGGTGAGGGATTAATGTTTTGCTGACTGGAAAGTCAAAGGAGCAAATTTCTCGTTTGATTGGTGAGTGGTCATATCTCATGGTCACATTGTCGAGAGCTGGAGAGCAGAGCTAGAGAAGCCAAGCTGTATTCTAGAGTTCGTGACATGGAGAGTCGAGAGGACTCATCACATAATACCCGAGACACGAAAGTGAGAAATGAGTTTTCGAATAAGGCTATGGTCACAGCCAGTGGTTACATCTACAGAAGATGGAGGAAGAAGCTAGCGGTGCTAAGCTCCATCTCAGAGAATTGGCGATCGTGACTTGGAGTGTTGAGACCCTTCATCACAGGAATGTCGAGATGCGAAATCACGAAATTCAAAATTTGTTTAGCGCTCGGTCACAACTAGTGGGCATACGACATAAATGCAAAATCCTATGGATTTAATACAACGGTACTGGTTAATTGGAAAATTGATCGAAGGGTTATTGTTTCACCTCACAAGTAATTGATCGGTTATGATTCAGTTAGAAAAACTAAATCATGATTCTTTGACTATTGGTGATTCAGTTGTTGATGCGTTTTCTTGGAGATTCAAGGTGTAACTGAAGAGGCAGAATAAGATAAAATGGATATGCAACAACTGTGGAGGGTTGGTCATTTTAAATGAAAAAAAATGAGTTGAACTATAAGAACAGGGAAATCACAGTATGTGCAGTGTGAGATAAAACTCAGAGATGAGTAACAAATGAGGAAGAGACAACAACAAGAGAAGAATTGCAGAACATCTTGAAGCAAAGCAAAATTGCAGATCGGATAGAGCAAAAGAAGAGTTGTAGATTAGACAGAGGAAGAGAAGAATTTCATAACAGACAGAGGAAGAGAAGAATTGCAGATCAGTTAGAAGCAAACCAAATTTACAGAACAGAGAAGAAGTGGTAAGAATTGATTTATCTATGTCATTGGTTATTCAATCATTTAATTATAATCATGGAGGTAGGGTGGTGCTAGGGAGGATTGTGGTCCTCTGATATTCAAGTTGGTTGTTAAGAACCAAACTTCAATATAGCATAGAAAAACCTCAAGAAAAGTACTCAACGCCTTGAAAAAGAGATAATTTTAGATAATAAGCCTCTTCGAGGGGGCAACCTCCTTTTA
>JZKD02S0147551.1:259436-274852 GCA_000966675.3 Picea glauca
ATAGCTGGAAGTTTGAATTGCACAGGGATATAGACACATTATGTGACTAGTCTCACGTTAGTTTTATTCCTATTCTATTTTTGTTATTAGTTGATTTATTGATGAAATAAGACAGTTTAAATTGGTTGTGACTATTATTCTGTTCTTGTTTCATATTATTTTTTATTAGTATCTTTTTGATTTCTTAGATTTTGGACTATTAAGCAGAAAATATAAAAATATGTTCTTTCTCTATCTACTTCATTAACAATTGCAAAAACATTGATTTCGCAAGACATCCACCAAAACTTGCAATTGGTAAATACCCTGTTCATATTTATGTTTTTGTTTTAACACTTGTAAATAATTAAATTCATGTACATATTATCGTAGTTATAGCTTTAGGATAGTTTATTTATTCTCTTTGTTTTAGGACCCTAGTTGACTAATAGAGCCATTAAACCCTTCATGATAGATCATACCAAATGTGTTGGGTTAATTAGACAACCCCGGTCCAGATCTATCCTTCCAGTTGACGGTGTGTCACTTATGCCTGTCAACAAATGGAACTAGAAGGAGGGACCAAATTTAATTGATGGAACATGGAGGTCGCAAGACTCCTCCCCTACACACTCGCTCCCATGTCGTAACGCATAGTCACTCAAACAATAACGTTACACTTGAAACAACAACTACGTCAAACGATAACTCTAAGATTCTTGTTGAACCAGTGACACCAGTTCTGCAAAGGGCCGACGTCCAAGAAATTGTTCGTTAGTCACTCATAAGAATGCATAGTGCCTTAGCCTGTATCAGAAAGCTTGGTAGGCCACTTAATCAAACCCTTTGTTTCTCACACATATGAGAACAACTTCAAGGCACTGGCCTGCTCCAAAACCCGTTAGGTGAAAATACTACCAATCCTATTGAAAAACCTATCCTCGGAGCTGGAGGATCATGTATTCCACCTTCCCCACCTAACTCATATCCATCCTCTTCAGGAGGAGAGTCTTCAGACGAAGGCAATTCTTCATCAAAACCATCTCAGCCTTCGAGACCACCAACTCCCATGGAAAATCAAAACAACCCTGCTAGACCTTGGCTTGATCAAGATGTTGTGGCTGTACTCAGACCTTAGCACCCATTACCTAAACACCCAGAGAAATGGTTGCCTAAATTTTATCCAAATTTCAAACAATCTACTGAGGATCACATCAAACAAATTATGTTGGCCATTAGACTTTGGAGTGTTGAACACGAGGATGTAGTATGTAGATTATTCCCTTATACTTTTGAGGGAAATGCCTCGACATGGTATTTTTCCCAACATCCCTAGACCATCGTCTCTTGCAACAAGTTTGAAACTTGTTTCTTGAAAAAATTTGGAGATGCTAAATCTCATGAAGTCTTGGTTATGGAACTCTCCAGTATTAAAATGAATCCTAAGGAAAAAGTGAAATATTTTAACCAAATATTTCTCACTTTGAAGAATAAAATCCCTGCATATTCAATGCCTGTAGAAAGTCTAATTGTTGCATATTATACTAAAGCCTTGCACAATAATATAGCCATATGAGTTAAAAGGGATAAAAAGAACACATTGTTAGAAGACTTTGAGGAGGCAAGCCAAATTGAAAAAGATACATTAAGCTTAAAAGACAATATTAGCATTGAAGTTGAAACAACTTCATATTCAAAAAAGAAAGTAGAAATTCTCACTAGGCCACCCCAACTTAAGAATCAACAAGAAAATTTAGACTTGGAAAGTTTGCAGAAAGATTTCCAAAAATTGTCCAATCAGGTCATTGAATTGAAGAAATCAGTCAAGGAGGCATCGAAAAGCAAAATAAGTTTTAAACCTTCTTTCAAAAAGCCTTTTCCTCCCAACCGGACAAGCCTGACCACAGAAGGTCTAAATTTTGAATGTTTACAGTATGCTTTGCAAACCATCTTAGAAGCGCATGATAGTTCCTCTTCTATTCCTCCTGGTAAATCTGAAGAGGTAGTACAGGAAGGGGTACCGGAAAAGGAATATTTGTATCCTTCTATTTTTGGTCAGTTGTCAGATAGTATTTTCCAATCAAAATTCGAAACTATCCACCCCTACAATACAAGAAGAAAAACCCGAAACAAATCCTCTTCTGAAATGAGTAAAAATGCCTTTCCAAAACAATCAAAGAAAGATTAAATTAAACAAAGCTTAGAAGCCCTTGTTCTAGAATACGATTTAATTGAAGATCTAAAAAAATTGAGGGATAATATTTTTTTTTTTTTGAGTTGTTGAAATTTCCCCTTATTTTGCAAAAAATGCTTCAAAGTATCGTTGAAAACAACAGAAAGAACAATCCTAACAGAAACAAATTGGCAGAAATTGATTTAAATACTACCAAAAAGGTCCCAACTAAAACAACATCTAAACCTACAGAGAAAAGGGACTTAGCAGAAAAAACTACAGGATATGTAGATAAAACTGTTTTAGGGACAACAACCAAAAATCAACAAAATTATGTTGTCAATGCTCGAAAAAATGTCCTACATTTTTTGTTAAACTTTGAAATTTTCAATCGAAACGTACATAATTGCATGGTCGATTCTGGCGCATTATCAAACGTAATGCCTCTATCTTTTTTCCAAAAAATAAATGTAGAAGTTAAACCTTTTGATCTTAAAATCATTTAGCTAGATCGAACTAACATTAAAGTAATTGGTGAGCTGAAAAATGTACTAATTAAACTATCATTGAATATGAAAGCTCATCAGATAATTGATATTATAATTTTTGATATCCCCAAAGTTTATGGTTTGTTCCTAAGTAGGGATTGGTCGGAGCAGCTGCACGGTTACTTTGCCACAGATTGGTCTCACTTGTGTCTTCCTAAAAATGGACAGCCCAACAAAATCAGGATAAACAGAGAATGCTATCTTAAGCATACCATGACGGATCTAAATGATACAAATGAACATTTCATTACATCTGTTAATTCATTTGAAATGCAAGGAATGAATACCTTCTTTGGTAATTTCATGACCGAAATCACTCCTATCACTAATCCTGCGCAACAATCTGAAGTTATAACCTATACTCAGACATCGGCCTTGCCAAGTATGCCAAGTACTGCTGACGATGCACAAATATGGTCATTATAATTTGACGGATCCAAATCCAAAGAAGGAGCAGGTGCAGGTTGTGTACTCATCAATCCTACAGGTAATAAAAATTCCATTGCTTGCCGGCTAGAGTTTGAGTGCACCAATAACACCGTCGAGTACAAAGCACTTCTACAAGGACTTAGGAAATCTTTGGATATGGACATGTGAAATTTGATAGTATTTGGTGATTCATAAATCGTGGTTAGGTAGATAAGAAATTCCATACATTGCTTATCACCACATATGAAAATCTACCAGACAGAGGTATGGAGTTTGATGCATAAATTTTTAGCATTTAACATAAATTCCATTCCTAGGTTGAGTAATTCAAAGGCTAATTTATTGGCCAATGTTGCTTCTAAACTATTTCCCATTGAAGGTCTTTCCCCTAATGCATTTTCAATTGAATTTTTGTTCAGACCATCCATCCGGGATAACATTACAAATTGGAGAGTATTCGACGATGACCAACGGATTATCAACTTCCTCCATATGGAATATACCTTCCAAGGTGCAGTCATTGATGAAGGAACTCATGATGAAAACCTTCAAAACTTCATGGTAATATCAGATCCTAGATCTTCTGAATCAACATCCGATCTGGTAAACTCTATCCCCAGATTTGTTGCAAGACTAGAAATTTTTTATGACTTGCATGATAAATTTAGAGGGACGGTTAATTGTAAAATGAACAGTTCTTCTTTTATTTATGAGACGGTTAATTTAGGAACAAAGGACAATCCTCAAAATATTAATCTGGGAACAGGATATTCCGAGAAAGAACGATCTTCTTTTATAAAATTGTTTAAAGAATTTAAATATGTTTTTTCCTGGACGTATGATGACTTGAAAACATTCAATCCCAATATCATACAACATGCCATCCTCATGAAACCCCAGACACAACCTTTTCAACAAAAATTGAGGAAGATGCACCCTAAATTGGAACCCACTATTAAAAAATAACTGAATAAATTTCTAACTACAAAGATAAGTTTCTCGGTGAGGCACGCACAATGGGTGTCTAATATAGTCCCTATAAGGAAGAAAAGTGGTGAAATTTGACTCTGTGTCGATTTTCAAAATCTAAACCAAGCATTTGATAAAGATAACTACCTTGTTCCTCCAATAGAACAAATTCTCCAGCAGGTGTCTGGTTCCGAAAGACTATCTTTACTATATGGTTTTTCGGGATACAACCAGGTCCTCATGTCTCCCTCAGATCAACATAAAACCACCTTTTTCACCCCATGGGGCACTTATGCCTACATGAAAATTCCTTTTGGACTAATAAACGTTGGCGCAAAATTCCAGAGAGAAATGGACATTGCTTTTTGTGGCCTCATTAACTATTCAGTCGTGGTCTATCTTGACGATGTCACTGTATTCGCTAAAAATAATAAATATCACTTGTCTCACCTCAGGGTTTTCCTAGAACGATGTCGCAAGTTCGACACATACCTCAACCCTAATAAATCAGTCTTTGAAGCAGAGTAGGTTAAATTGCTTGGGTTTATAGTTTCTAAGGATGAATGGTTACTAACCCTAAATTAACCCAAGCTATTGCTAATCTTCCCCCTCCTTCTTCTAAAAAATCCATGCAGTCCTTTTTGGGCAAGATTAATTTCATCAGAAGATTTGTCCCAAGCTTCTCAGAAATGGTAAGACCGTTACAAAAATTAATTAAAAAGGATGACTTGTACCTTTGGGGACCAAAAGAAAGTCAAGCCTTTGATTCAATTAGAAAAGCAATAATAGAATCCCCTTCCTTGATGAGTCCCAATTTTTCTTAGGATTTCACTCTTTATACCTTTGCTTATGACCGATCTTATGTTGTTGTGTTAATGCAGAAGAATGTTGAAAGCAATGAGATACCCATTTCCTTCATGAGCTTAGATTTCAAAGGAGAAGAGATTAAATGCCCAATAGTATATCAACAGGCGTATGTTGTTCTCAAAGAAGTGAAACACTTCCAGTCATACCTGCTGAAATCCAGAACCAAGGTTATTGTTCCTTATCGAGCTGTAAAAAACTTGTTGGTACAAAAATAATTGGGAGAGAAAAGGGAAAATTGAATGACGTCATTATAGGAATATGACCTTGAAATAACCCCTTCACAGATTTTTAGAGGTCAAAGCCTATGTAAACTAGTGGTTGATTCAGTTGAAGAACAAGAAAGTCAAATCAACACCTCAACTATAAATTAGTGTAACGAAAAACAAATCAGCTCTACACAAGTTACTGCCAATTCTTGGTATGAAAACATTAAATTTTATTTGACACATGGATCTCCTTCCTGTAATCTTGATCCTAAAAACAAAATATCACTTAGGATTAAATTTGCATCTTTCTAGTTAATCAATGATGTATTATTTCGAAAGAACTTTGATGGTGTTTTTATGCGTTGTTTAGAAAAAGAAGAATTAGAAAAAGTGTTATCAGAACTTCATGCAAGAGAGGTCGGTGGTCATTTCGGCGGAGATACCATTTCCCACAAAGTGATAAGATATGGGTACTATTGGCCTACTTTGTTTAAAGATGCCCATGCACTATGTCGTAAATGCATAATCTGCCAAAAGGTTATAGGACAGGTGAAAAAGTCAACATTCCCTTTGCAACCTGTTACCGTGGATTCCCCTTTTCGGCAATGCGGCCTTGACATCATAGGACTTATTAATCCTTCTTCTCAGTAGCACAAGTATATTCTTACATCAACGGATTATTTTACCAGATGGTCTGAAGCTACACCTTTGAAAGTGGTGAATACAAATCAGGTAGTATATTTCCTTAACTCCCACATCATCACTCGATTCGACGTCCTCGAATGTATGGTTTTTTATAATGCCTCTTACTTTTCATCCCTTGATATCAACATTTTTTCTCTGGAAAAAGGGATTAAACTGAATTATTCTACTAGTTACTACCCTCAAGGAAATGGCCTAGCAGATTCGACGAAAAAAAAATTAAACAAGGTTATTAAAAGGACAGTTTCAAAAAATCACAAGAACTGGCACAATGCATTGTATAATGCACTTTGGGTTGATAGGGTAACCCCAAAAGCCTCTGTTGGTAATTCCCCTTTCTTCCTCATCTATGGAAGAGAAGAAATTCTCCCTCCACATGTTTTACTTCCCTCCCTGCAACTGTTGCAGAAAATTCAAGAAGAGGAGTGCCCTCCTCTAGAAAATCAAATATATGTCTTATTAAAACTGGAGGAAGTGAGAAAAAAAGAAAATAAGAAACAGGATCAGCATCAACAAGTTGTAAAAATATGGTTTGATTCTAATTCTTCTTCAGATAGGAATTTCTATGTCGAAGATTTGGTTCTCAAGTGGGACAAATATCACGAGAGAAAGGGGGAACACACCAAGTTCCAGAATCTGTGGTTAAGACCATTTGTAATTTCTGAAAAATTGGGTCCTAGCTTTTTCCGTCTTCATAATTTGGAGGGACAGTCAGACACTTTCCTGGTGAATGGCCAGGCTCTCAAAAGGTATTTCACCTAATGATTTCAAATCCACCCTTTTGTACATATTTTTAATTTTCTTTATGTTTTTAATTTTGGTTCTTTTAATTTTGCCTAATTTTGATTTGTTTTCCAAATAATCACGTCTGAGTCACCATTTTGTTTGTGAAAGGGGAAATCAAAATTTTTATTCATGAGTATCAGTTGATGACTCCTCAAAGCATCAGTTCTATAAATGCTAAAACTCAGATCAACAGAAGTAAATTTCTGTTCAAAACAGTGTTCCTGGTTTCTCTTTAAAATTACGAGAAGACACGATTATCATTAATAAAACTCTTAGCGTTGTCCATGCTTTAAGGAAAACAACTCAATTATACCTTCATGTCCTCAAGATGATTTCTTAATATAAATATAAGTGTTCAGATCATGATGAAGTTCGTTAAACAAGAAAATAAGTTGTAAAGCATCAAGTTTTGTTTTCAAAATCTGAGATTTTCAGTATCACCCCGCTCTCTTGAATATCATAAAGTTTCTGCAAATTTATAAACAAATTCTAGAGAGTTGAAAGCATTGTGAGGTGTGGGAAGTGTTTGTAAACCCATTGAGACATTGAAAAGGTCTGCTAGAAGCGGGTAAATGCATGTATGATGCCAAGGAAACTTTGTCGAGGTACTGAACAGGCCTGTTGGTAGTGAAGCAATGTTGGTTTTAAGAAAATTTTCAGGTGTGTCTTTTGGAATTGATCAAAAGTAAATATGTTCTTTATCATGAATGGATGACTCTTGGATAGGACAAAGGTGTTAGAGTGGGTTAAATCACATCCCTGCCGAGTCTATGGATGCCTGCTAGAAGCAATGGCTGTTTCAATAGTATCGAAGTCGGTTGCCTAGACATTGTTCCACTCATAATCGAGACTTGATACCAGATTTCATTTTTGACAGAAATACATCTCATGCTAAAATACGTTATTTTCTGAGTTTTGATCAGAATGCTCGACCTTTCGTAAATTGTTTCTTAAAATTTAATTTTTCTTATTTACCCTAACATGAACTTTCCAATGATGCAGAGATAAATACTTCACTTAGTACATCGCCATTGTTGGGAGGCACACATAATTTTTTGATATTTAACACTTTCGAAAGATATTACACTTTTCGTAGCTACCATGACCTCAAATTTGTAAACATTTTTCTAAGTTTCGAAATGATTGATTAAAGCTCACCTTATTAATCTTTATTTTTTGCATTTTCGTTTGTTTTATTTTTAATTCATGACTGTAAGAATTAATTAAACATAAAACTTGGCTTGGTTTAATCATTTTGTGCATTAGAAATATATTTTTAAAATCCACCCATATGTAATTAAAATTCAAATCTTATCAAAATTTTTATTAATCCATTATTGAATTTTTGCTTTAATGTGGTTGTTATGAATTCAATGGTCTGTTGGTTCATTGTTGAATTGTTTTGATGCATGAAGAACCTTGGTTAAAATGTTAATATTATTCTCATGAATTTAGTGGTCATATCAACATTCATTCTAATGAGTACAGACCTATTGTACTTGCGTTTTTTCCTTACCTTGTTGGCTCAAAACATTAATGAAGCTATTCATTATCTGCATAGGGTTTTGTACTCTGTAGGTTTCAACACTCATCGTGAGAGATGGTAAGGAATTCAATGAACCCTCTATTTTTCATTCTCACAATTTCTCCTATCCAAGTTATGATAACCTCCATACTTTGTTATTTTCATGCTTCCACTCTCCATTCAAACCTATTTTTGTTGCTCACACATTGGGAATCTAAAGCTACTCTGAGTGATTTCTGTTGCATCCTTGTTACAGTGGTCATGGAACCCATCGTTATTATAGAGTCGAATGGATTCCAGTCCTTACTATCCCATGACGATGCTATTGATGACGTAAAGGATCATGGCTGGGATATTTTCCTCAAGAAGTTTGAGGGTTATAATCTCCAGGTTGCAGAATATTTCACACAAACCTTTGACAGTTTCAGAGCTAAGATTGGAGACATACAATTAGAATTGACAGAGGATTTCATGAGCAAAGCAACAAGGATCCCATCAAAGGGAAAGAGGTGGTTTAAAAATGCCAGAATAGAAGAGGTCCTATGGAGTTTTTCTATGACCTCCTGTAAAACCACTTGTTGTATAAAAGGTATTCCTATCGCTCTGTTAGAACCTAGATGGCATAGTTTACTGTTAATTCTGAAGCAATTTGTTACGTGCGAAGGTCAATACGGTCTATTTTTTTTATACCATATCCATTTTATTATGAATTTCATAGGTTTCAAGTTAGATATGCCCTTTTACCTACTGATGAATCTCTACAAGATGTCCAAGCATTACAAACAATCGGGTATCAATTTGAGCCTATTCCACCATGGAATTGTTAAAATTTTGTTGGTGTATCATATGTCGAACATACGTGACAGTTGGGAGACCTTTCTAATGATAAATGGCTTTACCTAGGTTATCCCTACAACCAACCCTCTTTTAAATGAAAACCCTAACTCAGACAAGCTAGTGGTTGAAAGTTGGTTCGTTAATTCAATTAATGAACCAGAGTTTATTGATAAAATCCCTCTAGATAAAGGATCATCATGTAGGGTTTCACCTGCAAGATATTCAGAACAAGTGACTTCTGAATTGAAGGGAAATGATCCTCATGTGTCTATGAATGATGTTATTTTGAACATTAGTGTTAAATATGATGTCAAGAAACTCTATACAGGAAGGAAACAATAGTGCATAGATTTGGGTTTCAAGAATAAGAAGGTTGGTCGCCTAATCTCTAGAAAATTAAGGAACATAAAGGATACTCATCTGATCTTGATCAATCCGATCAATATTGATGAGGGTTCAGATCATGAGGTAGAGGATTTCTTAGCCCGAGAAGATCCAAAAGGTCAGTGTTTGAGGAGGGATATCACCCATGTCAAACCATATGATTTTGTGACCAATTTACCTCCATGTCTCAAAGGTAAAGAAGGATTTTCAGGTATTGGGAACGATCTGAAACAAACATAGGGTAAGACTGAAACACCCCTAGTTGACTGTGTCTTGCATTGATCTGACATCTCCCAGGTACATTGTGATAGTTGTCTCTATTGGGTAGAGAACTACTATACTGATGTTCCTCTCTTACAGGCCCGAATTAGAATCTTGACTGCTCAGAACGATCTTTTGAAGCAAGAGAACCTTGATCTCAAGGCACATACAAAGAGGAAGAATAAACAAATTAAGAGGTCTGGAAATATAGTCATTAAGAATATGACCAGTATCAAAGCAATTATAAACTCTGAACTATCCGATCCCTCTTTGGCTATTTTTTAACGGTAAAACAATTTTATTTCCATTTCATTCATTTATGTTATCTAAGTCAAAATAAGTAGATTTGAATTTTGATTTCATTTACTAAAATTAAGACTGGCTATAGAATCTATTATTCACAAGTCCCTTTTTAATAATAATTAGTTATTAGTAATTTCTTTTCTAATTTATCAAATTGGTTTTTCTATTCTCATGAAATGGGAGATTGTGTTGTTGATTGCTTGGAGAAAAAACTTTCAATTATACGATTAAATGATGAGTAGTTTCTCCTTATTTATGTTTTGTAAAACTTTGATTTAATTTTGAACAAACCAATTCTTGTATAAGTGGTTTCCAATTCACTATTTTTGTAATACTACTTGATTTTTGGATATTCAACTATATCCTTTGTGGTATGAGTATTTGGATCCTGAATTACTTTAAATACTATTCACTCTTGTGGTGAAGGACATCTTTTTTTTGAATGCATTATGGACATGTAATTCCCAAGACTGTATGGACAAGTTGTTCACATCTCGACTTTAGAACAACATGACATTGTTCCATTACTTTTTGTCTTTTATATTATGGAATATTAATATGTTAAAGAACTTTAGTCTTATTAGCATATAATGTTTCATTTTGTTCAATACTTTAAATTTTTTCTATAATTTGTTGTTCATATATTGTGTCTGTGATCGTTATTTCATTTTAATATCATTGATTTAGGCTTGATGTTAAATTTATGTGTTATATGAATGCTTCATGTTAAATTTATTTTACTATCAACACTCATCATTACTCATTGGATCTGTATGTTTATTTCTCTCCTCTTATATCATTGCTCCAAAAATACCTTGAGTGTATTCTGGGAATGTTATCACAAGCCTATTACAAGTTTCTCTCAGAGGCAAGATAGCTAGAAGTTTGAATTGCGCAGGGCTATAGACACATTATGTGAGTATTCTCGGGTTAGTTTTATTCGTATTCTATTTTTGTTATTAGTTGATTTATTAATCAAATAAGACAGTTTAAATTGGTTGTGACTATTATTCTATTCTTGTTTCAGATTATGTTTTATTAGTATCTTTTTGAGTTTTTAGATTTTAGACTATTAAACAGAAAATATAAAAATAGGTGCTTTCTTTATCTACTTCATTGACAATTGCTAAAACATTGATTTTGCAAGACATCCACCAAAAATTGCAATTTTTAAATACCCTATTCATATTTATGTTTATGTTTTAACACTTGTACTTAATTAAATTCATGTACATAATCTCGTAGTTATAGCTTTAGAATAGTTTATTTCTTTTCTTTGTTTTAATACCCTAGTTGGCTAACAGAGCCATTAAACCCGTCAGGATAGATCATACCAAATGGCTTGGGTTAATTAGACAACCTCGGTCTAGATCTATCCTTCCAGTTGATGGTGTGTCACTTACGCCCATCAACAAAACCCAAACCTGAAGCTGGAAAGTATCAGAGTCATATAAAAAGAGGAGAAAGTTCCATAGGTGGAAAGTATGGTTGCATAAACTATTCTTCTCTAGGAAGAGGAAGAGGAATAGGAGGAGAAGTGAAATGATATGCCTATGGAAAGACAGGGCATATGTCTTAGGAATGTCCTAAAAGGAAGAAGAAAAAAGGAAGTGGAGAATCTCACATTTCCAAATCTCAAAGGAATAATGTGGAGGAAGAAGCAACAGAAGATGGGAAATCCATCATGGTGAGGAAGGTTCTCCTAAAACCAGAGAAAGAAACAAAAGAGCCAATTCAGAGAAACACTTTCTTCTGGACTTCTTGCAAGACCAAGGACAGGGTATGCAAAATAATCATAGACAACGGAAGCACGGATAATGTAGTGTCGACATAAATGGTGGAAAAGCTGGAGCTGGAGACAAATGCACACCTGAATTCATACAAGGTATCGTGGTTGTAGATGGGACACCAAGTCATGGTAAGTTGACAATGCAATGTTGAATTCAAGATAGGAGGTTATAAAGATAAAATTATGTGTGATGTAATACCTATGGATGTTTTTCATGTTCTTTTGGGAAAACCATGGACATTTGACTAAAATGTCAAAGATGATGGGAGAAAAAATAATTACACCCTTGAGAAGAATGGTTGTACACACATGTTGTTTCCAATGGAGGATAAGAGAGTAAAGGAAGAATCTAGTCAAAGAATAATTCTCATGAGTGGAAAGGAACTCTTCAATGAAGTCAAGAAGGAACAAGAGATGTAGTTTGTTGTGGTGATAAATCCCAGAGTCATCCTTACTAGTACTTTTGTGGATGATCTACCTGAAGAAATTCATGAACTGTTGGATAATTTTGTTGATATTGTGGTGGATAAGTTACCTAATATTTACCACCCATTCGTAGAATCATTCATCACATTGACCTTAATCCATGAGAAATTTTTCCAAACAAAGCAGCATATAGGTTGACACCTCAAGAAAATGTAGAGGTCAAGAATGAAGTCCAAGATCTATTGGATAAGGGCTTAGTCAGAGAAAGTTTGAGTCCATGCATAGTACCAATTGTGTTGAGTCCAAATAAGGATGGAGGTTGGAGAATGTGCATAGATTCTAGAGCCATCAACAATACTACCATCACGTATAGATTCACTTTACCCAAAATGGACAATTTGATATATTTCTTAAGTGGAGCAATTTTTTTTCCAAGATAGACTTGAAGAGTGGCTATCATCAGATAAGAATGAGAGAGGGAGATGAATGTAAGACAACATTCAAGACAAATGAAGGGTTGTATGAGTGTTTTTTTATGCCATTTGGCTTAAAAAAAATTCCAAGCACATTCATGAGATTGATTAATGAAGTACTAAAGGATTTCATAGGTAAGTTTGTTATTGTATATTTGGATGATATCCTAGTATTCAGTAAAACTGAAGAAGAACACTTAAGGAACTTGAAATTAGTGATGAGTAGGTTGCAACATGAGAATATAATGATAAATATGAAGAAGTGTTTTTTTATGAAGACCTAACTCATATAATTGGGTTTTGTGATCTCTTCAAATGAGTTGAAGATGGATCCAGAGAAGGTAAGAGAAATCAAAGAATGACCTTCTCTAAGAAGCATACTTGAGGTGATAAGCTTCCATGGATTAGCAATATTTTATATGAAAATCATCAGGAGTTTCAGTGGCATCTGTGCACCCACAATGGACACTATAAATAAAAAACATAAGTATTTTAATTGGACAGAGGAAGATGAAAAAATGTTCAGAGTATTGAAAGGGAAGATCACAGAACAATTAATTCTTGTTCTGCCATATTTTAAGAAGACATTTCAAGTGAGATGTAATACAAGTGGAGTGGCAATTGGTTCAGTACTGAGCCAAGACAATAATCATCTTGCTTATTTCAGTTATAATTTGAATGACACTAGAACAAAATATTCAACATAGGATAAGGAGTTTTACACTGTAATACAAGCTCTGGAAAAGTGGAGGCATTATCTTATTCCAAAGGAGTTTGTATTGTATAGTGATAATAAGGATTTACAATTCATAACCAGACAAGATAAGTTGAACCAAAGACATGCTAAATGGGTATAATTCAGGAAGAATTTTACTTTTGTTATTAAGCACATTAGTGGTAGCGCTAACAAAGTTGTTGATGCTTTGAGAAGGATATGTCTAATTATGCAGGAATTGAAAGTGGATACCTTGGGGTTTGAATAACTTAAGGAAATGTATCGTGAAGATACATATTTTAAAGAGGCTTATGAAGCATGTGAGAACCCTTTTCTAAGGGACAAAATCCAATGGATAGATAATATAATTCAAGATGGACTTTTTTTCAAAGGAATGCAACTCTGTATCCCAAAATGCTCAATGAGAGACAACCCATTGAAAGAAAAACATAGTGGAGGATTGGCTGGACATTTCGGACATGAAAATACTTATGCACAAATAAGTTCTTCATACCATTGGTTGGGTATGAGATCCAATGTGAAGAAATGTTTGGACAAATGTACAGTTTTCCAATATGAAAAAGGGAAACAACAAAAAACGGGTTTGTATCAGCCATTGCTTATTCCAGATAGGTCGTGGGATGCCGTAAGCATGGATTTTGTGTTGGGATTACCACGAAACCAGAGGGGGAGTGATTCCATATTTGTTGTGGTTGAAATATTTTCAAAGGTGGCACATTTCATACCATGCCATAAAACCAATGATGCTACTCACATAGCCATTTTATTTTTCAAGGAAGTTGTGAGATTGTATGTTTTACCCATAAGTATAGTCTTAGAAAGAGATACCAAGTTCGTGGGACACTTTTGGATAAATATATGGAAAATGATAGGGACAAATTTGTCCTTCATTTCATCATATCACCCTCATACATACGAACAAACTGAGGTGGTAAATCATAGTTTAGGGAATTTGCTGAGGAGTTTGGTGACTAAGAATTATAACTAGTGGGATCAAATTATGCCCTAGGTAGAGTTTTCTTATAATGATTCTCCGAACAAAAGCATTGGAAAAATTACATTTCAAATAGTGTATGGAATGCATCCAAGAGGAATTTCGGAGTTGATAAATTTGAGACATGATGAGTTCAGAAGTGAAGGAGAAGAAGACTTTGCTACATAGATGCAGAAGTTTCATAATCAGATAAAGAGACAGCTACATGATAGCAGTAAAAAATATAAAATCCAAGTTGATCAGAAAAGGAGAGAGATTCATTTCAAAGTTGGAGATCAATTTTTAGCACACCTGAGGAAGGAAAGGTTCCCAAGGGAACATATAACAAATTAAAGATGAAGAAAATAGGGCCATGTAAAATCCTCAGAAATTTTGATGCAAACGCTTATGAGATTGAGTTGCCAGAAGATGTGGGAATATCACCCATATTCAATGTTGCAGACATGTACCTTTACAAGATGGATGATACAAGAGGATAAAATGACCAGAAGGATATCCAATAGGAGAAGAAGATGCCAAAAATGGAAAATCCACGGATGGAGAATATCATAGATAATAGAATTGGTAAGAAGACTAGGAGGAAGACTTATTTTAAGTACCTAGTGAAGTGGAAGGGTCACCCAATAGAGGATGCTAGTTGGGTAAACGAATATGATATTCAAAAGCATGGAAAAATAGTGCAAGAGCTCATAGACAAGATTCCATGAATGTTTGGCCAAAGGAGTATGATGCCCGAGCATCACCATTAGAAATTAAAGAAGTTGGGTGGAGTACAACTAAGCAACCAACACGCAGATTTGTAAATTGTTTTTGAATTTCGAGGAGAGTGTGTCATTCTGTTTTGAAAGGATTGTAATTTAAATATTTTAAATGTTTTGAGGAAAGATCCATCACCAAAGGCCACTGAGAATGTAATTGTTAAGAACCAAACATCAATATAGCATAGAAAAACCTCAAGAAAAGTACTCAACGCCTTGAAAAAGAGATAATATCAGATAATAAGCCTCTTCGAGGGGGCAACCTCATTTT